>PVKM010016487.1:0-16096 GCA_004027735.1 Carollia perspicillata
CCAATAAGAAAAAAAAAAATTGAAACAAAAGCTTGTGTGGAGGTTGTAGTTCTTGGTTAGGACAATCCCTAAATTCACTGATTATGTTTGATTCCTAATAAATATTTTTAAAATGTTTTTTAAAACTTCAAAAATTCTATTGTTCATCTAGAAAAATTAACAGGAGAAAAGTCAGGATATTTTTGAAAAAGAAGTCTTTGGAGGTACAGTAACTCTTCCAAATATTAAAATGTATAAGATAGCAATAATAATTAAAAGTAGTTTGGTATTGATGATGGAATAGTTTAGCAATAGATCCAAATATGCATGCAGATTTAATATATACTAAAGGAGGTATTTAAAATCTGAGGGGGGAAAAAGTTGTTTAATAAATGGTATTGGGCTAACTGGATCACTGTTGGAAAACAAAATAAAGCTGATTCATTCACTTGATCCAAAACCAAAACAAATTTCAGAAAGATCCGAGATTTAAATGGAAAAAAAGAACACATTCAAGACCTTTAGGCAGTATATATGATTTTAAAAATATTGGGTGACGAAAGAGCTTTTAAAATGTAACCTGTACTTGAATAATAATGATGTAGAACCATTTCGAACCTTTAAAAAATAAAACATAACCTAAAACCCAGAATTTATAAAGGAAATGAATTATAAATTTGACTAAAATTTTGGAAGGAAACCTTTTTATGAAAAAATATCTTCAAAAATCAAGTATTAAGTATTTCCCTTGTTTTTCTACTCATCTGTAAGCCGTCAAGCACTTGTCTCCGCCCCCCCCCCCCCCAGAAGTGCTACATTCAGCTCCTTTCCCACCTTCATCTTTACTTCCTTAACAACACACCGCGGAGGTACACCAGGGTAAACAGAACATTACTGATACTTTTGAAACCCTTTTGGTATCCGAGCTTCCCGGACAGCATCCTTTCCACCCTACTCAGAACCAACGAGTCTCAGATTTTGTGTTTATCATTCCTTTTCCTTTTAGTTGTGATGTTTATTTATGCATCTCTAAACAATATCCTCTTTAAGTTAGCTTCATTTCCATTTTTATATAAATGGCACCATGCTGTATGTATGCTTCTGTGATTTACTTTTTGGTTCACAGGCCTGTGCTCAATCCACTGAGCTACTGCACCAGTCAGGGCTGTGATTTACTTTTTTATCCAAGAAAATAGATAACAATAATGACAGTTGCTCAATTTTTGGGAGCCATGATGTAAGAACTGTATTAGTCATTTATGAGTATTATTTCTAATCTTTACAATAATTCTCTAAGGTGTGTGTTGTTATCTCTACACTGTAGATGAGGAAACCAAGTTTCAGAGGCCACAGGACACTTTGGAATGCCCAGAGGGAAGCAGGTTGGCATGCAATAATTCCGCAAGTCATTTATTCATTAACCGAGTGCTGAGTACCAGTTTGGGAGCAGAGAATTTTATTTGGCACTGGAGAGAGATGGGGACTCTGCCAATTTGGTATGTTGGGCACTGAGAAGGGACTGCCTGCAGCCATGGAGGGAAACTAATATAGTGAAAAACTGCTTGGTTGGCAACCTAGGAGGCCTAAATCCAACCCAGCCACGGCCCCCTCACCTGAACGGCCTTCATGGCCCTAATTCACTGGACAGTAGAAAAAATAAGGGCAAGGCCCCCTGTGGAACTGCCTCAGCTCTGCCTTGAGAGTTGGATGATCCAGACAGCATGGGCCTCAGGTTTATTATCTGTGAAATAGGGATAATGGTAGTACCTACCCTAGTGTATAAATACCCCATGGCTATTGCAACAAATTATTACAAACTTAGTGGCTTAAAACAAAGAAATTTATTTGCATTGTTCTGAAGATCAGAAGTTCAGTATAGGGCTGTTCTAGAGGCTTAAGGGAGAATCTTCCTCGCCTCTTCAGTTTCTGGTGGCTGCTGGCATTCCTTGGCTTGTGACCTCGTCACCCCAAGCTCTGCTTCCTGTTTCTCTGTCAAATCTCCCTTTGCCCTTTCTTATGGGAACTCACGTGATTGCATTTAGGGCCCTTTCTAATAAATCCAGGATACTCCCATCATTTTGAAATCCATAATCTGCAAAGACTCAATTTAAGGCAACATTTACAGGTTCTGAGGATTGGGATCTAACATCTTTGGGGCAGGGGTGGGGGGATGTTAGAGTTTATTCAGCTCAATACATTCGGGGTTGTTAGGAAGAAATATGCTAATGCTGGCAGAGGATTTAGCATAGCATTCGCCAGCAGACAGCACTGAGTAAATGTCAGTTTCCACTTCTAAAAAAGGGTCTCTTATGAGGCCTCCCTTGCTGTAAATTGAAATAAAACACAGGTATAATGCTTAGAAGTGTACAGCGGAGACTATGTACGAATGAAATAAAAGGTGAGGTCTGTTATACATTCTCCCGCTCCCTTTACTCAAATTTGCACAACCTTTCCCCTGGATACCTCAAACCCCGTCCACTCAGTCTCCCCACTTCCTCTCGAAGATTCTCTACCTTGAGGCTCCGCCCCCTGTAAGCCCCTCCCTCTTGCTCCGCCCACCTAGTTTGTCGCACTCCCTCTGCTGTCGGTTTGAGGCGAGAGGGCCTTTGCTTTCTGTCTAGTGTACTGCCCACCAAATCGTAGCCTAGTCTACCGAATTCTGTCTCCTTTACCAGCTTTTAGTTTCTCCAAACAATTCACATAGATTTACAGAGCATAATAGTGGTAATTTACTGGCCTTCGAATAGAAAAGAAAAGTAAAAGCTGTTGGAAGAAGACTGGCAATATTTAAGACAGCCTCATGAGAAGGACCGGGTCCTACAGACTTCGGTCCAGGGGACCTGACCCGCTCGCCGCGCAGGCGCAGTGGATTCACTCACTCGCCATGCCGACTGTCAGCGTTAAGCGGCATCTGCTTTTCAAAGCCCTGGGCCGGACCTACAGTGAGTGCCCGCCCCATGGCCCGGGCTCTGTGCCTCCTCTGGGAGGCTGGGAGGGCTCCCCACCCCCACCCCATCCAAAAGGGCATCGTATCATTGTTCATGCAGCTTGACCTGTTTTGGCACCGGGTGGTCGTGGGGAGAGGCAGCGGATGGCCAAAGTGGCCGGCCTGGACTGATGTAACCTCTCGGAACCTGTCTCCCCATGGCTGCAGTTGCATCACCCGCACGTGTCCGGCTCGCTATGTCATTCATTCAGCGTTCTCCCGTGGAGCGCCTGCTGCATGCCCAGTGTTAGGTGTCGATGGGGATGAAGCCCCAGCTTGCCTCCCGCGTGTAGCTCGCTGAGTGCAAAAGCAGAACAGCTCCGTTCACGAGGGATGGGAGAAGGTTGAGCGGGAGGGGTGATGGCATTCTGTTTTTATTATTAATAATTGTGAACACCTGGTTGTGTGCTAGGCACTGTTCTAAGCGCTTTGGGAACACAGCAGTGCACATGACACATAAGGTCTACTCGCACGTTCTGCTGAGGGAGGCAAACAGTAATGAACTAGAACATAAAATGATTGCGGATGATGTTAAATGCGATTAAGGAACAAAAGAGATACTGTGCTAAGAACGAAATTAGATAGGTTGGTAACGTTTGAGCTGACTAGGACTCTACTTGGTGGACTTAGTCTTCATGCTACACTTCACCTTTTCTTCAGTTCTAAATATACTACCATATGACAGGGGAGGAGGAGGAGGAGGAGGATGTGAAGTAGTACAATTACCAGTTACCCTATAGATGTAGCAGTTGAAGTTTCATCTGTCCGCTCCATAATTAAAAGTTGGTATAAAGGTTGAATGTGGCACTTGATTTGTGAGTTATCTTTAGGGCTCTAGATGGTAAGATAGCCGTAGTTAGTTAAACAGGTACTGCTTCCTAGAATAAGGTATTAAAGTGAAAATAAAGCTAGCTTTTAAAAACAGTTCAAAAGGTGTACTTTGGGGTACTATGTATTCTTGAAGTATTATTCTCCCTAGAGTTCTGCATAGGTACTACTTCTGCCCTCTGGACTTGCTTCTAATTCCCTACACTTTTTATTTCATGATATTTATATTTTTTTACCCATCCTTCTAAACCTGGTATACAACATACCTGAGTTGCATAAGGTGGTGTGTGGCAAATATTTATTTGTTCAAGACATTGATCAGTTCTCACCAGGCATCCATCTCTGGGAAAGAAAGATATAATCCAGGTTTTACAAGGGTATGAATGCCATTCACTGGGGACCTGTGTTATTCCCTGCCCTAGTTAATGATACCCCCACCAGAGATGTGGAGTCTTCTAGACTCTTGTTCACTCACTGTCCCTGCCTTCCATTCAGTCCTCAGGCCTTACAGATTTTGCCTCTAACATTTCTCACACTCTTCCTTCTTCCTGGTGCCCACTGCTGCTTTAATCAAGTCCTCACAGTCTCCCCGTACGGTTGCGGTAAAATCCCTACCCCAGTCCATCCACCACCCCACCACTGTTCTTTAAAATGCAGATCTAACAATGCCTTTGCCCACCTAAAAATCCTTTACTGGAACGCCCCATTACTGGCCAGCAGAACGGAGGACAAGTCCCTTGGCGTGTTATGACATGGCTTCTGTCTGCTTGTTCTACTCTGTCTCTTCCTGACATGAACTTATGCTTCATCCATATTGAACTTTATGAAACATTGAAATTTGCTGTGCTCTTGTCTCCCTACTATCTCTGCTTAATGAATTCATCCTTTTTCTGAAGGTTTAGCTGACCCTAAGTGGAGCTGATTTTGTCCTTTGTTACCACCGCTGTACCTTGCACTTAATTACATTTATACATCTGGTTCATTCACTAGAGTAGAAATTAGTTAACATTGGAATTGTGTTTTATTTATCTTTGTAGCCCCGGCACTTAGTACAGTGGCTGGCACATAGTAGGTTCTCAATAAATGTTTGTTAAATTGATTTAATATTGAGATCTGAAATGTTTTTAGGATTTTTTATTTATATTTATTTTTAGAGAAGGGTAAGAAGGGAGAAAGGGAGGGAGAGAAACATCAATGTGTGGTTGCCTCTCAAGTGCTCCCTACTGGGAACCTGGTCCACAACCCAGGCATGTGCCCTGACTGGGACTTGAACTGGTGACCCTTCGGTTCACAGGCCAGCACTCAACCCAATGAACCACACCAGCCAGGGAAGGGATCTGGATGGAATCTTAAGATTAGCTTTTCACTAGAATATGAGGGAAGGACCCCTCAAAATGGACTTTATTTGTAAAGAAATTATGTTTCTTAAATGTTTAAATTTCAGTCAACGTCAAAGTCCTCTCCATTTGATGCAATGCACCTATGGAGATGTTTTTTCCCCTGTTCAAAAGAGTTTTGAACTCATCGATTTTGAGGCCTTTCAGTGCTGCTGCTGTCTTTTGTTTTACCTCTTCCACATCCCCTTTGAGGACCTTTTTCATCCAGGGAAACCAAAAAAAGTTGCCCTAGGCAACATCAGATGACTAGAGAGGGTGGGGCATGGGGGATCCTGCTGATTTTGGTCAAAAAGTGCAGAACACTCAGCGCACGGGTGTGGGCAGGTGCACTTGTAAATCACCCGTCATGAAATGGGCAAACACTTGAAAGAGTCTTCAAAAAAAATTTACTGAAGCGGGATGCAGCCTTTCCCAACAACACCAGCTGGGACACTGCTACACATGGGTTCCTAGAACACTCACCTATCAGGGGGAGCCTGTTTACAAGGGGCCCGCCCTCTAGAAGATTATTCTGTTTTGGGGGTGCCCCCTCATATACTGATAATGGTGCTTTGTGTTAGATTTTTTGGTAATGAGGAAACCCTCAAAATACTGTATCAGGTAGTAAACGAATATAAGTTGAAACTAACGAGGACAACTATTAATTATTGTAGACCTACCACATTTCAGAGCACTGTGACGAGCCCATTAGCTGCATGAACGTATTTCAAGTTTTCTAATTGTCGTATGCTATAAATAAATGGATGTAAAATGCTACTTTATAGATGAGGCATAAAAATGAGAATGTTTATATAAGGTGCCAAGCTCTCAGAACTGGTAAGTGGGATAGTCAGAATTTCAAACTCTTGATTGACCTGGCTCCAAAGCCAACTGTCAGGCTGTCTAAGAGAATTGTGAGTGATAAGATTTATATGACATTATTCCATTGTGTTGGATCTGTGATTTGGAGCCTTCACATTTGATCCTTATTTAATTGGTTACTTTTCTTCTAAGAAAACGTAAACTCCCCAGTTCAGGTAACGTAAGTCTGTAGTTGATGTTTGATGAATCAATTTTAATAGTTGTGTGTGTTTTTCCTTATTAAAAAATTTTAAGCTTTTGTTTCAAATGATGATATCGGATTACTGATACTTAGTATGCTTGGCATAAGGCAATAAGAAAATGGAGTTTATATGCTCTTCATTTATGCTGATCAGATTAAAACGATGTTTTTTTTTCCCCCTAGCTGACGAAGAATTTGATGAACTATGTTTTGAATTTGGCCTGGAACTTGATGAAATCGTATGTATTGGATATGTATTTTCCTGATATTCTGTGTTTCAGCCCATTTTTCAGCCCAGTTTGCTATAGTTTATCTTTGTTACCTTATGGGTAGAACACTTGTGGGCATGGTGACCCTGTGTTCCTCTGTGTTAAGGGGCTGAGGTCTGGTTCTGAGACTGTCCGTTGCTTTGCTTGAAATCTCAGAAGGGGTGCGTGCCTCATCCCGCGTGTAGCACCTGGCTGCTGCTGTGGGCCGGGGTAGGCCGTCTCGGGCAGCCCTGGAATCCGAGTGAGCGCCTTGGCAGTGAGGTGCCTTATTACTGCAGATAAATCACGTGGAAGGGGCCCTGGGAAGCAGTGGAAGTGTTGCTTCAGCCACAGTTGCTGTCTCCTTGGCCTCCGGCTCCCCCTTCCTTCACTCCTCTGTCCCCTACCCCACCTTCCTTTATGCATATTTAACCAATGTTAATTCATTCCTAATTTATTACTATATACACTGATCTTGTAGAGTGATCTGTTTTTGAAGAATGGCTTATAGAAATGATTATGAAGAATTTTCCTAGTTTTTTGATTGTTTAATGATTAAAATATTTTAAAAATAGCTTTATTTACAAACTATATTAATATTGATGATGTATTAAAGATGAACTCATAACTAAAAAGGTAATTTAGTGTTGTTATTAAAAACAACTTTTTTTATTTATAGATTTTAGAGAGAGAGGGGAAAGGAAAGAGAGGAACATCAATTTGTTATTCTACTTCTTGATGCATTCAGTGTTTGATTCTTGTATGTGCCGTGACTGGGAATTGAACCTGCAGCCTTGGTGTATATGGACAGTGCTGCCACCAACTGAGCTACCGGCTCATTTGTGTTATTCTTAAAGTAATGAGGATGCTACATGTGTGAACTCAGTAAAAGTCATTTTTTTTATGTTTGTTGCAGAAAAAAATCTGTGTAAGGTAGTTACTGCTTTATGTTCCGGCAAGTACTTTTTCAAAATAATGTAGATTAATTTAATTTAATTTTTTGTTTGTTCTAGACTTCTGAGAAGGAAATTATAAGTAAGGAACAAGGTAATGAAAAGGCAGAGGGGGCATCTGATGTTGTTCTTTACAAAATTGACGTCCCTGCCAATAGATATGATCTCCTGTGTCTGGAGGGATTGGTTCGAGGGCTTAAAGTCTTTAAAGAAAGGTAAGGGAGTATATTTACTACATGCTTTGCCAAAGTGGTTGTTTTTTCTTTGCCTGTCCTTATTAGCAACTCTTTAAGTTTCTAGAAAACACCTTGTTGGACAGGTACACAGGTCTGGTTCTGCGTAGAGGGGTGACTGGCCGGTGAGATTCACATAGGTTGTAGCCATTTGAAGCTTTGTCTGGGTATTGAGTCACAACCTTTCATTTTGGGAGCGTATTTTAACACTGAAGTGGTTAACAGTTTTATGGAGAACTTTAAATCTTAGGAAGTTTGTTAGCTTTTTAAAAAAATATTCAGTTCAAATTTGATTTGTGTAACTTCAGCCTATTGTCCTAGTTCTGTTCATTTTGTTTACACAGAGAATGTAATTAATTTTTCAGATGTTTTGGTTAATAATGAGCAAGTTTGTTTTGATATTATTTTAGGATAAAGGCTCCAGTGTATAAACGGGTAATGCCTAGTGGAGAAATCCAGAAACTGATCATCACTGAAGAGGTAATAAGGATAAAATCTCATTTTCCTTTGAAAAGTCTCTTTTGTGTATATATACAGTGGGGAGGAAAAAAGAACAGAGCTGAATTCTTCTGCCAAATATAATTTCTTTGATGATTTGCAAAAATGGATGTATAGTTAACCTCTAGCTTTTAAATATTGTCAATTTGTTTGTATCGGGAACAAAAGCATCTGTTTTCTATGAGTAATTTTGGAAAATAACATCCAAATGTTTACTTAAATCACATTTGAGGTGTATTATTTAAATTGTGGCATAGTAATAAAATTAAAAAGACACTTTTGGGGGAGGTTATTTTGGTAAAAAATACCAGCTATGAGCAACCCACTTACTTAAAGGTTAATTTTTTCTTAATTAGTACATTTTCAGAATTCTTACTGACTGGACATTCCATGAGGACAGTGACTTTGTTTTTTGTCACCATTATGTTTTGTTACTTGTTGGTTGAATGAATATACACTTGTTTGAATGACAGTTTGTGATAATGTCTTTCTATTATAAGATGTATCACAGAGAAAAGCTTTAACACTTACCGTCTCTAACGCTGTGATGAATTTCAGACTGCTAAAATACGCCCGTACGCTGTGGCAGCAGTTCTGCGAAATATAAAGTTTACTAAAGATCGCTATGACAGCTTCATTGAGCTTCAAGAGAAGTTACATCAGAACATCTGCAGGTCTGTGGTTGCCCCTCTTTTCTCCTTCCCCGCCTCTGTCCTGCTCCTTTCTCGACTCTGCCTCTCTCCCCTTTGTCGTCCCTCTCCAGTTTCCCTCCTTTCTTCCTTGTATGCAGAATCTGTCAAGGCATGTCTAAAGTAATAAAATGTGAGAGTAACAAGAGCTTAAATTTGCTTTACTGGACAGCTAATTATAAATGCTGCTTATAAAAAGTGTATTCATGGAGAAATAAGAGACGTTTTGGTGAAACTACGTAGAGAAGAAACACCTAGTCCTAGAGATTTTCATGATTTTTGTTTTTGATTTTGGTTCAAATCATTAGTAATGGATTATACTACTAAATATTACACTATGGTAGTGTGAAGTATGATCTATTATTTAAAAAATGGAAAAGTTTTGGCTTGAATTCACTTTCTGAGTAAGTATAATTATAAATTGACAGTTGAAACTTGAGGCTTTTAATTGGCCAAATTTTCTTACTGTGTGTTTGACATCACTATACATCATTTTCCATACAACTCTGTATAGTGATCTCCAAACATAAATAATTCCTGAACTCCTGGAGGTCAAGAAACATAACAGTGAGAGTCCTGGAAATAATTCAGTATTTCAAAATCAAGCACCAGTCTTTAGGTAACATATCAATTTTTTCGTGTTGGTTCTGAAGTATATCAATATAAGTTATCTCATTCTGATCAAAAGGTATGATTAATAGTTATGTAGATCTTGAATAGAAATAGTATAATTTTTTTTCTAATAAGTGCAATTTGGTAAATCGTGGAGACGAGAAGAGCTGTGTGTAAGTGATGGGCTGGGGAGGGGGCTGAGAGGATCCTGGATGTTTTCTTCTGGGGCAAACAATGCTCCCAAGTAAAAACAATGCCTGTGGTTAAGCTCATAGGGTCTCTTTCTCCTGAAACATCTTTGCTCACGTGGTAGAAGAAACTTTTTTTTTCATATTCCAAAAAACATTTATTCCCAGTTCTTTTATAAAAAGAGTCTTTTTGTTAGCTTGCTCAAGTGTTATTATTAAGCAAAACAATAAGAATTTAAATATAATTTCAGAATAAAGAACAAGAGATAAGATTCCTGGCAAGTATATGTGTGGATAGTGAATGTTTCAGCCGGATGACCTGTTCTGGAGTTACTTTATTTGAAGACTATTTTTATCTAAATCAGAGGGCATTTCCGCAATTCAACTCTGAACTTTTGTTGGGTATATTTGGAAGTCCGGAGTTTTTTTGAAGGAGAGGAATAAATCACATCCTAACACTCTTGTGTGCCAGAGTCCTTATCTGTCAGTAAATCCTAATTGACATTATAGTGAACTTTGGAAATTTGCCTTTTTTAGGGAATATATTCATTTAGTTTAAGTTATCAAATTCATTGGCATAAAGCTGTTCATAATGTACCCTTATCCTTTTAATATCTGCGGTACGTGTAGTGATACCACCTTTTTCATCCTGCGTATTTTTTCCCTTGATCGGCGTGGCCGAGGCTTGGTTTCATTGACTTTTCTCTGCTTTCCCCCCTCTGGTTCTCTGGTCTTCATTGATCGGTGTAGGGCTAATTAGTTGCTGCTGCTGAGGCAAGACCCGTGCGCCTGCTTTACCCGTTGCCACACGCACAGCGAGGCTTTCGGTCTGTGTGAGCTCTGTCCCCTCTAGTTCCCCTGGGTGGTCCTTCCCGAGGTGTCACGGAGCTTCCTCACGTGCCCGTGCTGACCAGACTCGTGTGAGTCCTTGAGGGGGACGCTCTGTGGATGTCCGGACCCCTCTTTCTTAGCAGCTGTCTCCTCTCCAGTACTCTGTCCATTGAATGCCGGCCGTCTTGGTCTTCCCAGACTCTCAGCTCTGTCTCTTCAAGTCAGAGAGTCCACTGGGCTCCACCCGGGTCCCCCTTTCCTGCCCTGCAGCTTGGACACCCCTGCAGGCAGCAAGCGGGGCAGTTGTGGGGCTCACCGTATTTGTTTCCTGTCTCCCAGGAATTGCTGCCCATTATTGCCTGATGTCCAGTGCCAGCCACGGAAACTGTCATTTCATGTGTTGTGCCCTTTTTATGGCTGTTTCCATCAAGAGAGCAAACCAGTCTCTGTTACTCCATCTTGACTAGAGCTGTTCAGTGAATTTTTCACTTCAGTTATTTTACTTTTCATCTCCATTTGGTTTCTTTTTAAAAGTTTCTCCTTTTATGCTGATGTTTCCTCATCTGTCCATTATGTGTGTATTTTCCCCATAATTCTTGAACACTTTTTTGTACTAGGAGCTTGAAAACCTGTGTGGTGTCTTGAAAATCTAGGTCATCTTAGCATTGAGTTTAGTCAGTCTTTAATTTATATAAACTTATTGAACCATATTTATTTCAGCTTACGATAGTTTTGGACTTATCTTTTATACGTATATAACTCATTGAGTAAAGTAGCCCTTCCTTTTTGCTTGTCAACAATTCTGTTCAATTCAACCATATTTATTAAAATTTTAATGACCAGTCTCAGAGGTTGACCAAAATCGGTTTCTTACAAATTTTAAAAACCATTTTATAGTTATTGTAATACAGGCTTTAATAAAATTCTTGATTACTAATGCATTTTATCTCTCTGGTGTGTATGTGTAGTTATGCCTAAATATGCAAATATTTGCACATACTTCTAAAGCCAGTTTTAAGAAATGTTGAGAACGCTGTAAATTCTGACCTGCTTTCTCTTTGAATTGTCTGTTGGGAAACTCAGAGCCAAACCTTTGGCCCCCCCTTGTTGGTAAAACTGGCCCTTTAGATTCTAATTTAGTATATGAACAGCCTTCCTGGCTCTGTTTGATGTCCCTGCTTTTGTTTCTTTCTCTACTAATTTGTAACTTATTGTAAGTTCCTAAAATCGCCTGAAATCCTTTGCGGATAAATCTTTGGCAGTAGAACAAACAGCTTGTGCACTTTCCTTACACATTAAATTTTAAATGTAAGCTAACAGTTCTTAAAATTAAATTTTCTCCATTATTAATGTAATATGTGACAGAAAATTTAGGAAAATATAGATAAGTCAAAAATACGGCAGTTTGGTAGTTTATTCTAATTTAGTAAAACACTGATGTTTACTTCAGGACACTGATTGCAAGTAAGTTTAAAAAAACCGGGGCGAGTGTTGACTTGGAAAATGTCTGTAACACAGGTCTTGGGAAGGCATATTGGTGAGGAATACACTTCAGCTACTGAAATAATGTGTTGCTAGTAGCTTTATACCTTCTCATCACTTTCACAGTTGTGAGACTTTGTTCCCTATACTCCTCTGAAGTTGCCGTCCAGCAACAGGCAATTTTAGGGAAGTATCCAAAAACAATTTTTAGAAACATACAGTCTGTTGTCTTTAGAATTTCTGCTTTGGAATATTCAGATCTCTGTCTCTTTCCTCCTCTCCTCCTGTCTCCCTTTCTTTCAACCTTTAGGAAAAGAGCGTTGGTTGCTATTGGCACCCATGATTTGGACACTCTGTCAGGCCCGTTCACTTACACTGCAAAGCGACCTTCAGATATCAAGTTCAGACCTCTGAATAAGACAAAGGAGTATGCAGCCTGTGAACTGATGAACATATACAAGGTAAATGCTCCTTCAGGCTCTGCAGTAGCTCTGAATGAATCTTCAAATTCCTTCAAAGTCAAGTCTGAGAAGTATAGAAAGGTAATGAGTGCTTTGAAAAAAGAGCAGTCTCTGGGCTCCAACACGGGGATCTGACTATTTGATCTGGAGCCGGGCGCTGGGTAGAGTTTTGTTTCATTATTACATTTTTATCGTCTTGGATGACGGTAATGTACGGCCGGGACTGGGAACCACTGAAGTAGACCGAACCACAGGGTAATATGCATATTTGGGTATGGTGAGAACTCCCCTAAGTATAAGGAACAATGAGAATTAGCAGGGTTTTGTGTGCGTGTTGGGGGCCAGCATTACAAAGTGTCTGCCTCATCAATTTGATTTTATTGTCTAGCAGTGACAGTGAATTCAGCAGTCACTTTTAAGTCGCACGTAACAGAGAAGTAGTGGGTATCATTTAAAAAAAAGTGACTGTTATCTTTGGCCTGATTTGCCAGTGTTTTCTTTTGATTTATAAAAACAGTTTTGTGATGGTGTCTGTTTTAATTGAGATGACTCAGGCGAACCAGTGCAAATCCGTTTTCACTGTTGAAAGTGACTCAGTTGTGTTCTCATCTCTTCCCAGCGGGAGGGGAGGCTGTGTAAGGATGCTGAGATACTAATATTTATTAGAAAATTGTAGAAACTTAGAACTCCGTAATTTGGTACAGGTTTGTTTTATGACTTTTAACCTTCTTCTGAGACTAGGTAGGTATGTCAACTAATTACATGGATAGAAATAAAAAACTAATTTTGTCTGGTTTAACTTTTTTTCAGACTGACAACCACCTTAAACATTACTTGCACATCATTGAAAATAAACCTCTGTACCCAGTTATCCACGACAGCAACGGTGTCGTCCTCTCAATGCCCCCGATCATCAATGGTGAGCTGTTTCTTAGGCAGCATAGAGTGTTGCCCTCTCTTCTTGTTCTTCAGCCTTTCTGTAGCGTTCTTTTTTTTTTTAAGAAAATTAATTCTATTACATACTATACATAGAATATTACAGTTTAGAAACTCATTTATATATTTATTTTATTTTATTTTTTAATTTTTATTTTAATTGTTATTCAAGTACAGTTTTCTGTCGTTTACTCCCGTCCCAGTCCACCCCCCAGTGCTCCCCACCTCCCTCCCATTTCCACCCCCCTTAGCTTTTGTCCATGTATCCTTTATACTTGTTCCTGTAATCCCTTCTCTTTTTCCTCTGAAATTCCCTCCCCTCTCCCCTCTGGATACTGTCAATGGAATTGGCTGAATCAATCAAATTAACCCTTGATCTGAGAATTTCAGGTCTTTTTTAGACTTTTTTTGTAATAGTTCTTTCTATTCATTTATTCAATGACATTTTACTTGGGATTTTTATACAGTTTATAGATATGTAACTATTTTTAAGTTCATAAATACTTTATGATGCCAGTCTCTGGATTCTGTTACATTCCTCCAAAGGGTATTGATGTTTTGGTTTTAGGAGGTAATTCTCTTGGTTAAACTCAAAGTCAGATTCTGCTTTGTCTGTTTTATAGTTAAAAGTGAAAACTTTTAAACTGAATTTTACCCTCTTATCTCTTTTCTGAAGGCTATTTTGATGAGGCAGCTTTAACGAAATTACAAAATTTAATGACGTTGAAGCCATAGGTGTTTGCTTTTCTGGAGATACGACTGGGATTCAGTTGATTCACCATAGATAGGAGAGTCTTTGCCTTCTGGGCTCTTGGACTCTAAGTGGTTAAGAATCTGAGGCTGGAGGCAGATCCAACCTCAAGTCTTAGCCTTGCTGCTCAATACTCTGTCATCACGGTAAATGAGCTTCGTCTCTGAATCTGAGTGGCCTCCCTGCGGCTCTGTCATGGGGCTGTGGCGCAGACGAGATGAGACAACCTCTCTCAAGTGCTCGGTACAGCACCTGGCGCACTGAGTGCGCTCAGTAAGGCCTGAATGCACTCAGTTTCGTCTTTATAGTTTCGTCTTTATTTCTGCATGGGGGCTTAGAGTTGTGTCTCTTTCAGCTCTTAGTTCATGTGGTGCTGTAAAGTAAATAAATGTAGAGCTTTTTAGTGCACTTATATTTCTAAAACTGATTGTTTTGTCATTACTGTTTTGTGCTTATTATAGGAAATCATTCCAAAATAACAGTAAATACTAGAAATGTATTTATCGAATGCACAGGAACTGACTTTACTAAGGTAAATAAAACTTTTTTCTATTTTAGTACTGTTAGACATGATAGATTTTATTTCTGGGCCAAGACTCTATGGCCGAATTTTAAAATGTTTATTTTGAAGGTGGGAACATATTATAGAAAATTAGAAAGATATAACAGTTTGGTTATGGTACTTTCATTCAGTTGACAAAGGTTCAGTGAGCACCTACTATCTCTTCAGTGCCAAGAATTTGATAATGAGTTGCAAGTTCCTTCACTTCCAGAAACTGGTAGTTTTGGGAGAATTAGCCATGTACCTCACTGTGAAACAGAATGGGATAAGTATGTAATATGACCTGTATAAATTGTTTATCTTAGTTGGCTTAATTGAAATGCTGAGTAATTTGGTACCTTTGTATAGTTGGTGAAAAGTCTTTAAAAACGAACTGGCTGTAAAGAAATTTCAGTTTGCGAGGTGATAAAGGGCGTATGTGGTATTGAGAATATGTAGAATGCTAGTTGTGTACTCACTTCTGGCTGCTACGTCAGTTGGGTTGGACTGAGAACAAAGCTTTTTTCCACGGCATGTGATTTCTTCGCTGATGCTAAGCAAGGCACACAGCGAGGTGGCAGCTAAGCAGCTTAGATGAACTTGATCGGAAGGACGAGGCCGCAGTGCAGAAGGCAGGTAAACGGCATTCACGTACATTAACAGAATCAGACAGTTGTCAGCTGTTTCATTTATAGCTTTTTGTACCATATTTGCCTTGGGAAATGCTGCCAGTGATATGAAACCATGTTTAAATTCATATATTAGACACTGGATATCTTTCTTGAAGCTTTTATATAAGAGTGAGGGATATATAAAAGCAAAGCATATATTCTAATGAAGTTACTGTATTTCTTCATGTTTTTTCAATTACAATTTTTTAACAAGTCTCTATAGCCTTCAATATATCAGGCATTGTTCTTTGTGATTGAGAGATATATATTCTTTCATTGTTATAATAACCAAAATAGGTAGGGAATTTTATTATCTCCACTTAACAGTTGGAGAAACCAAGGCACAAAGACCGTAAGTAACTTTCCCCGAGTGAGACTGCCAGTAAGTAAGCGTCTGAGGCATCTGGCTGCAGGGACTTACGGTATTGGTGAGGGTTAGCCCTTAGTTAGTTGTTTGTCTTTCTGGAAACACGGTGAGTCTAAGGGAGGGGTGTGGAAGTAAATGATCTCTCTCTGTGGCGGAGTGTAACTCTCAGGAAACCACATAATGCTTAACACTTGAAGGTGAGGACAGGCCTGATTTAGCTCCTGAGTGTTCGTGCCACTCCCCTTTTTATAATGTGTAGGTAGGGGTCCCTTTTTAGACATTTGGGAACGAAATTATATTAAAAATTAATTCATTTCCATCTAAGTGAAGAGAGAATACATGTATTTATAGATTACCATATTTGTCTTTTTCTTTGCAGGCAAAAATAGTCCTTGATATTATT
>PVKM010016487.1:16196-26880 GCA_004027735.1 Carollia perspicillata
AATGTTCATTATAATTCAAAATGTGTAACTGTAGGCATCAGGACTGAACCTGTAGGAGCAGTATCAGGGTTTTTTTTAGCCAATTTACACTTCAGTGGCTGTGCCAGTCAGCCCTCGTGGTGTGACCCAGCGCCCTGGCACAGCCCGGCGCCCCCATCGGCATTTGAGGAGTCCTGAGAGGATGCGCGATGGCGGTGCTGGGAAACACGGGTGTGGAGTGGGCGCCGCCCGGAGAGACGGCAGAGCCGGAGGAGGGAGCACAGGGTAGTGAGGTTGTGCTTAGGAGGCTCAGTCCAAACAGCAGTGTGGAAGTTGAACACACGGAGGCTCCAGCTGTAGACCAAGTGAGAGATTTGTTAACCATACACCTTTCCAATGTTTATGGAACCTTTTTTTCTCAAGTATTTTATTTTATTTTTCCCCAGGGTTGAAGCAGCTGAGGTAGTTTTTCCCAATGGAAAATCATACACCTTTCCAGTAAGTACTTAAGAAGTGACTTGATGATGATGCTGGTGATAATGATAAGGATGATAGTGGCTGTAGTGTGCTGGTAGACCGTCTGTGTATCTGTCCGCCCATCCGCCCACAGGCCAAGAACTGTACTATGTGCATCGCACGGATTTAATCCTCACATTAAGCCTGTGAGAGTGGGTGCTGTTATTGTGCCCTTTCTAGACGGAGACACAGAGCCCTTGAGTGTTGAACAACCTGCCTGTTACTGTGACAGGTGGGGCTAGGATATAAGCCCAGCCAGTCCGACTTTAGCTCCCAACACACTACATTAAACCACAGCATTATATGGCCGTAATTCCTGGTATCTGCTGTAATAGGTCCCTGTAAGTAAAGAAAATAATGTAAACCAGCAGTATTCTTAATTCTGGGCTTCTTTTGCCCCCAGGAAGGCTTTATAAATAGGAAGGTGGCCACTCTGACAACAGGATAGCATCTCAGCCACGTAGTGAAGGTTCTGATTCAGTGAGGCGCCGCCCTTCGACGAGCTGGAGGGTTTTCTTGGGGGGGCGGTGATTTTTCACTATTTCTCTGTCATTTTTGAAGTACATCAGCCTAGAAGGGTTTCTACTATTAATACGTAAATAGCTTTTAGAGTGGAGAAAATCTGTCGACAGCAGCACCTTACCCTTCCTGATAACATTGGCATGTAGCATCTATCTTTTATTCTAGAGTATTAGCTGTAATTCAGAATAAATGGATAACTGTAGAAAGCATGACTGTAATTATGGGCAGTATCTTTTTTAAAAATCTATTTTTGTAGCCGTTACCAAGGTAGCTTGTGTTACGTGACAGACTATCCAGAGAGTTGATGACTTGAAATAAGAACAGTTCGTTTATCTCCTGACTCCCTCGGTCACCCGGGTAGTTCTTTTGGCCTGTCCCAGCCTGGCTGGACTCTGCTGGGCTGGCTCCTGTGCAGTCAGCTGGTTGGTAGGCTGACAGCTGGATGACCCCGGATGGCCTCACTGGCGTGTCCCCTTCTGGCAGTGGGGTCAGCAGGTCAAGTGTCTCTCTGTTCCAGCAGGATAGCTGGGTCTATGTTGCATGATGCTGGTTGCAGGCTTCCCAGCAGCACGAGAGCATGTCCAGGGCTCAGGCGCTTCTAAGCAAGCTATCTTGCTGGCCCAGACCAGTAATTTTGCTAGATTGAAAGTGGGGAGAAGTAGATTCCAAGGCCGCATAGACCGGAGGAATCTGTGGCCATTTGTACAGTTCACCCACAGTAGTGGTTGGGATTAGCCAGAGATGGCTTTTTAGTCTGTTTTAAAGTAATGTCTGATTTGAAAAGTTTTTCTTTTTAATATGAAGAATTGCTAAGTGTTAATAAAAGTGAAATATGTAGCAGATTTATTCTTCCATAATAATGTCATGAAACACCAAACCCGATAACTTCAATATCTGACAGTTTCTTGGGGTGGGGGGGGGGGATGAAACTGTAAAAAGCAGTGGAAGTAGAAAGGGGCTAACCCTGCATCCAACAGGGATGATTTAAGCTTCTCCAACACTTTTTCTCTGAAGGAACTGGCGTACCGAAAGGAGGTGATGAGAGCTGACCTAATCAACAAAAAAGTTGGAATCAGGTATGCTCTGGAGCTTCATTTATTCATTTACGGTTGGAGAGAATGCAAGAATGAAGCACACACAGGTTATTTTATTTCCCCTGAAAGAATGCTGGGAGATACCCCTTCAGAGTAAAAGAAATGCTAGGGAGACACCTATTAGGATGTCTGCTGTCTAGTAGAATTTAGAAAGAAAGGTTACTATTTCAGCTAGTAGCATGTTTGAAAACAAAATGGAAACATGTTTTAAATAGTCCAGTGACATTTACGCATTCCTGTTTCAGAGAAACTCCGGAAAATCTTGCTAAGCTTCTGACCAGGATGTACTTGAAGTCAGAAGTCATCGGTGATGGGAATCAGATCAAGATTGAAGTCCCTCCGACCAGAGCCGACATCATCCATGCATGTGATATTGTAGAAGATGCAGCCATCGCCTACGGCTATAACAACATACAGATGACTCTCCCGAAAACGTACACCATAGCTAATCAGGTAAGACTGCACCCTTGAATAAACACTCCTTATTGTTAGAAAGTGACTGTCGGATGCCAGGAAGGCTTCCAGAGAAACAGAACGTAGGAATTAAGCAGTATTTGGATGTGCTGTGCTATGAGAGGCAGTTTGCGGTGGAGAGGACACAAAACAGATGCCCAACTGAGGAGAGAAAGTTGAAAACTTGCGATGAATAGTTCTTCAAAGAAAGAAAGGTTTTGAGTGTGGAGCCCTTGGTGACTCTCGAACTGGGAGATTTATTTTCCCAGCTGGGCCTAGAGGCAGAAGCTGTGTGTGGGAAGGAAAAAGAGTAGGCGTGTCGCGTGGTGAGGGGCGGGGAAGGGTTGGTACTAGCAATATATTAGTAAGGATGGAGAGGCGGTTTCCTTTGAGTGGCATGTTCTATATAGATTGCTTTTTTAAAAATACAAAATTTTATAGAGGTGGATTAAAGTAAACTTCCTTTTTTCCAGGTTCCCCTTAATAAGCTGACGGAACTTCTCAGGCACGACATGGCAGCCGCTGGCTTCACTGAGGCTCTCACCTTTGCTCTGGTATGTTTCCAGGTGCTTTTTGCTCAGCTGACTGTTTCCTCTGAAACTCTGTACTATCTCTTCTGTGATTCCTTATATGGCTTTACAAAGGCTAGACTGCCAAAATTTTCAGATTTTAAGAGAGTAACTGTTATTTGAGATGGTACACTTTCTTGTAAAGAAATAGTGAAAAGTTTTTTTAGTTGCAGAAAAACATGAAGGACTAAAGTGTCTTAAGTAACAGATGATGACGTATTTTGCAGTTTCATGTAAGTACTGATAGCTCACAGTGAGTTTCATGACCACATTTCTCAGGTTAGAACTTTTAGTCTTCACTTGGTCGGGCCTGTGTCCGCTGGGTGCCACCTGCCGAGGGTGGGATTCAGGGACGGCTCCACAGCAGACTCCTGTCTTCGTCTTTGAGCATGTTCACAAGCATTTGTTTTGAGTTGCAAAGCTGACAGACATAAAAGGCCTAAATCAGAAAATGAATTTTATTTCAAAATCAGAAGGGAATCCCCCTCCCCATCCATATTGACCATTTGAAAAGAAGAAAATGTGCATGTAATTTATAGTTGCCTTTTCTCTTGCTGAGCATTTCTAGGGAGCTTAGTGTAGTGTTGAGTATTCAAGTAAGTTTCACTTACTGACGGAGGGCAAAAGCCAAAACACACAAAGACATCCAAAACAAGCTACTTCTTTTTCTCACCTCGACTCAATTCCAGCCCTGTAATTCTTAAAGTTTTCGAGTGTTTACAGAAGGCGATAGTGGGAATTCCTACCATTATACGGAGGGTGGACAAGGAGATGCAGCCTCCCCCACAGTCACGTTAGCGAGCATTCGCAGCTCACAAGATACTAACATCAGAAGGGACCTTACAGACCTAGTTCAGCACCTTGATTTTTCCGATTCAACGGACATTTGCCCGACAGCATGCCTGATGCATGTATTGTACATCAGGCACAGTATCAGTGATGCCAAGGTGCCGAGAGAGGATGGTGAGTACCTGACAGTCTACCCGGACAGCAGGACAACCAAGGCCAGAAGCCCCACCTTCTCTGTGATGTCATACTGTGTACGCTAGGCTTGTTGCAATGCCACACTGTTCACACATGTACCCAAATGTACATAGGAGTTGTGAGCACTGGTGACTGCATGTGAAATGAAATACTAAACGATAGCTTAGGGAAAGGCATGTTATCTTTTTAGATGTTACCAAGTGGCACAGACTTTGACTTTGTAACCAGCCCCGGGCATCTCAGGGAAGCCCCTGGTCCCTCTGCCTCCCGGCGTGTCACTGCCCTGCAGAGTTGGTTCTGTGCTGACTGCTTCTGACCACGATCCCATCAGTCAGCGGGCCCTGCACGGAGCCCTTCCTGGCTCGCACAGCAGGTAACTCAGGTCACTTGGCCCACTCCACACAGCCAGTCGGCTGTAGGCCAGGGACTAGACCCAGGTCTAGCTGTACCCAGGGCCCGTGACGCAGCTGTCCCACCGGAAGTGCCACTCTGTTCAGCTGTCCGAAGTCTCTTCACCACATCCTTTACCACCAGGGGAAAGGAGTGGGGTGCTACAGAGCTTTAGATTTACAACTGCAGTTTTCCTGTAGGATTCTCATCATTAAAGGTATTTATGAAGTTACATACTTTCAAAGCCAAACTAAACCACTTTGAGATTTTTATCTACTTTGCACAAGAGTATCAGCCCTTTTCCTAAAACCCAGCCATCGACTTCCCAGGTACAAGCAAGTCACATTTCCTCATTAGGAGTCTTACTGTCTATGTACTTGTTATAGTATTGTCTTTTAAATTACCTTTTAAAACTAAATATCTGCTCTAGCCTCATTGTAAGAATAATATTTGTAAAAACTGTGGGCTTCATTTACCTGTTGTGTTTTTGTAACACTTTAAAATAAACACATAAATATTAACATTTAAAAAATATTCCTTCCTGTATACTAGCTACTGTCAGTTCAGGATACCTTGATTTACACTGCTTATTATTTCTGTCCCTGATTGTCCATTGTCATGGTCAAGTACAGGTCACTCAGATACCACCTAGCTGCATCAACTCTTGTCTGTGGAGCCTTTTTCTTTTATTCAGACAGTACAAGTTCTTTTGGAGAGTAGATTGCATCGTGTAAATTGCGTTTCCTAATTAATTGAGCACATTATATCCAAGTCTTGTAAAAACCTCCTCAGTGGGAAGAAGGGTTGTTCCTAGCCTTTTGGCGCCCATGTTCCACCCCTGCCCCCTGGCGGATCAGGGCGCATTTTCTGCTGTGCCTGGGTGTGGCCTCAGGATCCTGCCTGGGAGAGCGCGGCCGTGAGAACCGGCGTTGGCATAAAAGGAATCAACCCCGTGCTGGTTTTCTGAGTGAATCACAGGCCTGCTAGCCCTGGAAGATCACGTAGAACTGTGCAGTGAGCTGCATCGCGGAGCACCGGGAAATGATACAGTGAGCTGATGGTGCGCTAGTCATATGTTAAGTGTTAACTCTTTTTCAAAGTTAGCAGTGATATATGTGATCATTATTTTTAGTAATGATTTTTTAATTACCATTGGGAATAGTTTTTGATCACCTAATTTGTTCCAAGCGTTTTATTTGCATCATCTCTTCTCATTTATCAGTAGATTTGCTATATCTAATAGTTTTATTTTGATAACTTCTGCCTACCATCCTGGTTTTTAAGGGTGAACATCTTTGTTTTTGATGGATGAGTGCTTAGAATTTCATTTGTTACCTGGAGCTGTATCAAGCGCACATGCAGGGAAGTTAAGTGGCCACTTGAATTTGGCTGTCAGTCCTACCGGTCTGCCGTTTGTCAGTACGGATTAGCGGAGCACAGTCAGAGTCACAACTGAAAGCCACCGGGCCTCCAGGGAAGGAAGGAGCGCCGACTGGAGTCATGAGGGATGCTTTTATGGAAGAGGTGCAAGCCAGGTTGTTTAAGTGCAGCTCTGGGGGGTGGTAGCAAGTTGCCAGGAGGGTGTTTCAGGTAAAGGTAGGTGAAAAGTGTACAGTTCCTGGAACGGCGAGGGAATTGTGGGAGGCTAGACGGGTAGGGTGGATGGAAGGCCAGCCCAGGAAGGGCCCGAGTACATATTACACCACGTCTCCGTGTGCACGTTCACTTCAGCTCTCTGTCCGGGGAACAGTTAGGGTTAAATTTCACCTGCTGCGGGACTGAGTTATTTGATACATGTTTATTCTTAGCTTACTCCTAACTCACTGATTTGAACAGAGAATCAACATTGCTATAGACTGCTGACTTTTATGGCATTAAATACTTTATTAAATTCGATCATCACTTTTCCATATTGAACATACATATTTTGTATGTGTTGTATTTCTTAGTGCTCCAAGGAAGATATTGCTGATAAACTTGGTTTGGATATCTCTGCAACACAGGCAGTCCATATAAGTAATCCTAAAACAGCTGAATTTCAGGTAAGAATTTTCAGTAGCTAAGTATTTTGGTAAGTATAAATGGGGCAGTGTACATGAGTTACGGAAAGTCTCCTCATGCTGTTATACCTCATGTGGCAAAATGTTAGGGCTTTTTAAAAATCTCTTCCTGGATAGGTTTATAAGTTCTTACTTGACTGACAAAAATTCTTAGAAGTTGGAAATCTCTGCTTGGCTAACTTTATAGCTAGTTCTGACTTGCTGTGTATGCTGTCTGGCCCAGGCTTGTCTGAACTTTCCATTTTACAATCGGTTTGCTGATGCTCTTTTCAGAGTTCATCTTTTTCACCTGTTTATAATAGACGAACCAACACCTGTTCCCAGTTTAAGTCGTTCACTTTAAAATTGGTCGTCACATCCGTTCTTGACTCTGCTGCCTGTGTCTTCCACTGGAATTGTCTCGTTTATTGGCAGTTTCATGAGGAGTTTACTAGTAGTTACATGAGAATGATATTATGTTAGTAGTAAATGTTAAATGATCTATGTTATAGATTAGGGCATTTACTATAAAGAGCATTTCAAGGTTATAATATATCTTTGCTTACTAGTGACTTCACATCTCTTTGGTACCAATAAGCTCTGATTCTGTTTTTCTGGCATCCGCAAGGTCTAGAGGCCTGGGCAGAGGAGAGAGCAAGGGTGGCGGTCTGAGACGGAAAGCTGCTTTCAGCGTTTGGGTGTGTGGCTGGATTGCAGGAAGCCGGGGGAACGGCAAGGGTTGAGGTTGGAGAGGGGCCGGGGCCAGGCTCGTATAGGGTCCCGTGTCGGGCATGGGTTTTATTCAAAATTGTATGGACCTATTGGAGATTTTTGAGCAGGGTAGTTTCATGATCTGATCTAGGCCTTAAAGGATCACTCTGTGGAGAGCAGGGCATAAGGCGACAGGGACGGCAGCAGAGAAACCAGCTCGAGAAGCTCATGCAAGAGACTGGGAGAAAGATGGCATTGTAGTCTACAGATCGCAGACTCTTGGTGATGCCGTCATACCTTCACTCTGAAACCCTGCCAGGAACACGAGGTCTCCACAGCGACGTGTCTCATTTGCCTCAGACCGAGAAATTTATTTCACAGACAAAAGCAGAGAAGTTTTGTGGTTCTATGTTTGTTTGTTTGTTTGTGTGAAAGAACTGAGATGGGTATTTGTACTTTTGGCTACTCAGCTGGAAACCCCAGTCATCGCCTGCGCAGACCAGCTGCATAGCTTTTCTAGCACCTGCACGTATGTGATCTGTTTTCCTCATTGTCCTGGTGTTTCAATTGCATTTACATTTTCCCTGGTTTCTAAATTCTTGATTAATTCATATTTAATCTATTTAAATACAAGTTTGGGTAAAAGTAGGTTTAGAGTTGTGAGTATGTGAAACAGAGTTGATTCTTATTTATTAATTGTGTTGTTTTCCATGTGAACAGCTGTAAACCTGTTTTTTCCCGCCCTGTATTTCTATTTCTTATAATCTACCTCAATGTGTAATATATGGCACAATATGAAAATTTGCATATTTGAAATCTGGAAAGCTAACTGTAATTTTAAAAATGGTAAAATAACCAATGCTAGATAAAAGCAATTACATTTGTTATAATATTTGTTTATCACTTATTTTTTAAATCAAATTTATGGTTTTTTTATTTTGTGAGTTTGAAAGTCAGAATATTTTTAGCTTTTTGAATGACTTGAAATTGAAAAAAATGACTTGGCTGTTGTTACAGCCATATGTTTAACCAGTTACTTGTTTTTACTTTTAATAAAATAAATGTTTAATTAATTGTGAAAAAAATGACGGATATTTAAGCACCGCATTTTCCAGAAGTGTCTTCTTGTGAAGCCATGGGCCTTTTGGCTCTGTCTTTAGCCAAGTGCACTAGCTCCCCAGGGGAAAGTACACTAGTTCCCCTTTCAGACCTGTGGGTTTGCTTTCCTTGGTTTTAGTAACTTGCAGTCAGCCCAGTCTGAAAATACTAAATGTAAAATTCCAGAAATAAATAGTACATTAATTTTAAGTTGCAGCTGTCCTGAGTGGTGTGATGAAACCTTGCCCCCTGTCCCCTCCGTCCCACCTGGGACATGAATTATCCTTTCGTCCAGCACCTCCATACTGTTATATACTGCCCGCCACTTAGCAGCCGACTTGGTTATCAGATTGGCTGTCGCGGTGTGGCAGTGCTTGTATTCAAGTAACCCTTATACTTAATAATGGCCTCGAAGTGCAAGAGCGGTGATGCTGGCAATTCAGATATTCCTAGGTGAAGCCATAAACTTTGTCATAGGTATGTATGGACAGGGGAAATCATACGATACACACATGCACACATATACAGGGTTCAGTACTGTCTGTGGTTTCAGACACCCACTGAGGCTGTTGGACGTATTGCCTGACAAGGGGGAAGTACTGCGTGTTTGGTTCCTATCTGGTCGGTGCAGTTTCCTGTCTTTTCCTGTAGGTGGCGCGCACTACCCTTCTTCCTGGCCTCCTCAAGACCATAGCAGCGAATCGGAAGATGCCCCTTCCTCTGAAACTGTTTGAAATCTCTGACATCGTAGTAAAAGATTCTAGCAGAGGTAAGAATGAGCCACCTTTGGTTTGTGTACCTAAAGCATTTTTTTATTATGAAAATTTCAACTGTATATAAAAGTAGAGAAAATAGTATAGTTAGCCTCATGAATCCAACACCCAGCTTCAACAATTATCAAAACCTGGCTAAGCTTCTTCCATTTAAACTCCAGCCCACTTCCCCATATTATTTTAATGTCATTCCTAGACATAACATTGCAACAGTAAATACTGTAGTATCGCTTTCACAATGATAAGGACTGTCATTTTTGTCTTTTCTGAATAACCCAAATAACAATATTATACGCCACTCTCATTAGACATTTAACTAGCATTTCAATTTGCACAATTGTTTCATAAATTTAATGTTCACAATCAATTTGAGTCAATCCAAGCAAGGTCCAGATATGTGGTTACTCTATCTCTTATTTCTTTTACTAGAAAGCAAATTTTAGCAAAGAATTTAATAACATTTTGGAAGAGCCCTGTTGAAACCTCAGCCTGAAGAGCACTGGGGTGTTTCTTTTTTCCTTGTATGATACGGTTTCTGTGTGTATCATGTTAAGGCACTGGATTTCCACCCTTCTGGTTGAGCAGTGACTGTCTCCACCACTGGTGTCCTGATGACTGTTTTGCCAGTTGGTGACTGTGAATGTGTTTCACCAGTTTTTGTCTCCTTTGTGTATGGTCTGGACTTGTTAGTAGAGCAAGTTGTTTGGCTCAGCATTGGGAGTGTAGTGGTCATTTAATAAATGTGTGTTTGGTGAGTGCTCACGCCTCATTGCCGAGGAGGTCTGTCTTAGCTTCCCGTGTCCCATTCAGACTTCCCCGTGTCCGCAAGCGCACCTGAGTCTGCCCGTTTTGAGCTGCATACGAGGTCCTCTCTTGGTGAGCAGTCCTTTCAAATGACCAAATTGCTGGCAGTATTTGCTTGGTTCCCAGGAATTAACAGTTCCAGTCCCAGCAGTGTTTATTCAGTGAGCCTTAACGCCAGACTGCAGAATTCCGAGTGTGTTCTTATGAGTCAGTTAACAAACGCAGAGGCCTGTGTCTCGACCTCTGTCCGTGGACTGGCCACAGCAAACGGTTCAGCCAGCGCTGGGTTCCACCCGCTCCCCCGCGTGCAGCCTGCTCTCTGTGAGCAGCAGCGCCTCACGTTGATGCGCTGCCTTTTATCTCTTCAAACAGAGTTGTTTCAACATACTTCTTCACTTTGGATTGTGAAGCCATCTCTTTGAGGTAGATGGTACAAAAAACACTGCCCATTTGAATATACAGGGAAATTACGACAGAACAATGGTTATTTTCCTAAGCCTTCCCAAGTGTTGGCCTTGGAACTAGGGTTAGAATTTTGATTTCCGGGCACGTGTCCTTAGCGGATAGAAGTTCGTTTCATGCCAGTCTCTGGAGAACTCCCTCTGGGCGGTGACTCTGCTACAGCAGAGGTCTGAGAACCTTCAGGGCCAGCTGTGCGCAGTTGTGAGGGCTCTCGTGCCTCACCCTCCACTGGTCCAGCTAACTACCAATTTGATCTAATTCTGATGTCAGGTTTTTCTGTTAACTTTGAC
>PVKM010016488.1:0-26777 GCA_004027735.1 Carollia perspicillata
GTCACAACACCATAAAAGTCCTAGACTTTTATCTCAGATATTCTATGTAGCAGTATTTTCACTGATAATGTCCCCCAGAGAAAAGGACATAAAGGAAAGAATAAACAAATGGGGCTTCATCAAAATAAAAAGTTTCTGCATGGCTAAAGAAAATATCACCAACATGAAAAGGGAATCAACCATATGGGAAACTATATTTACCAGTGATACCTTGGGCAAGGGTTCGATCTCCAAAATATATAAAGAACTTATATGACTCCACACCAGGAACACAAACAAACCAGTTAAAAAATGGAGACAACTGTACTTGAACAACAATAAAAGCAATAGAAGAAGAAAATATAGCATAGTTTTTAAACCCACTTATCTACTGATGGGCATTTAATTAGAACGATCCCCATGCTTATTGGGGGAAATCTCCAACTGTCCTTCTTGAAATTGCTTAGGATTAAGTGACCCAACTAGTGACTAGTTTTATCACTGATATTTACATTTATTTTTTTCTTGTACATCTGGATTCACTCATTTATTCAGTTATTAATTATAGATTGAAAGCCTATTGTATATGAGGTAGTTTTAGGTGCTGTAGGTCAGCAGTTGAATAAAACAAAGTTGTCATCTCCCGAAGCTTTCTTTACAGGTGGAGAAAGCAGAAATAAACAAATAGTAAACAACTTACAGCTTGTGATAAGTGTCACGAAGAAAACTCACGAGTGCAGTGAAGGGCTAGTGAGGGTGTGTGTGTGTGTGCATATGTTAACATGTGTAGGTAAGGATTCTTTGGTGAGGGAAGTATTTGTACTGAGACTACAACAATGAGGAAAAGCCTCCTATAGGAGGATGTGATGGAAGAGCAGTACAGGCAGAGGGAACAGCAAATGCAAAGCCCTGAGCAGGAGTATGATTAATGAGTTGGAAGAGCAACTCCAGCCTGTGGGCTGGAGTGAAATTTACATTTGGGGGTCCTCACAGGCTGTAGTGAGTATTTCAGGATTTTCTCTGGGTGAGATAGGAAGCACTGATAGTTTGTATAGAGGGATGACATAATTATCTTATGTCCTAGACTCTAGGGGACAAGAGGAAGAACAAGAAGACCAGTTAGAGAGCTATTGCTGCTGGTGACAGATGATGATGATGATTTGGGCCAAACAATTATTTTTGAAGAGCATTCTATATATAGAGAGAGTATATATGTATACTCTGTATGATACTGCCCACTTAATCAGTTGTGTTCCAGATCTCCTCCTTGCCCTGGCTGGGATCAAAGCATGCAGGTTTTCCTGACACATAGAAAAACACACATAACAGGAAAGGAAACGAGTAAAGAAGTCAGCCCTAGCATGAAGCTCTGTGTGTGCTGAGGTACTTGATTGTGTGTGCATATGGCCATATACCTTGCTGGGTAAGTCATTGCAAATGTCATCAAGCTAATGTCCATTAATGATTAGTTAATTATAAGGCTGCCACTTCTGTCCTTGGTCTGACAGCTGGTTTATTTTACTGAAGACAGTGTCTTTGGTAGAGTTCCTTTATCACATTAAAAGGGTATGTTTTTAAAAAGTTGTAGCTCCAAGAACAAAGCAGATTAAACATACATTATTAAATGAGAGAGCCAAACTCCGAACCTGGCACACAGTGCTTAGTAAATGTTACTCGAAGTTAGATGTATTGCTTTGTTTGATAAAAACTCCACTAATTTAATATATTAAAAACTCCTAAAGAGTAATCAGTTAAAAATATTGTATTAGTAGATTGAAACCAGAATTAGCAACTCATGTGCATTCTCTTGATTTATTAATGGCTGACGTTACTTACTGTCTTGTCCAGACATGTACATTAATGTGTATATTTTCTCCAGCTCCTTTTGCTTCTGCCTTCTGGATTTCCCTCTGTCCTTTGTTCCCCTGCTCTTTCCGCCTCCTCCTCCTCCTATCATTTACTGAGGACTAACCAAGCGCACTAGCCACTGTTTCTGGCACATTATACACAATGCCTTCTTAGAGTCTTCAGTTCAATGTGGTGCTGGAGAGAACCCACAGCCAGTGGGTTAAAACCCACTGGGTTCTAACAGAGTCATTTTACTAAATGTCTCCGAGACTCAGTTTATACCTCAGTAAAATGAAGATGACATAACAATATAGCTTTCAGGCTATGAATGAGTGCATAAGGTCATTTAGCATTGTTACAGAGTCCATGGGCTGGGTCTTATGATTATAACCCTCTTTCTACATATGAAGAAACAGAGGCCTAGAGAATCCCAAGACATGCCCAGGGACACATAGAACCATTCAACCTTTCACCCAGGTTCATCTAACATCTTCTCTCATTAAACAGGAGAAGACCGGTTCTCCCGGTCTTCTGTGTGCTGTGTGCCTAGCACTGTGTGCTGCTAGGCAACTGTGAGAGGCAGCAAAGCATGGTGTGTAAGAACACAGCTTCAGTGCATGCAAGTTCTGGCTCTGTGACTCACTAGCTGTGTGCCCTTATGCAAATAAACCTCTCTGTGCCTCAGTTTCCACACCTGTAAAGTGGGGCTAATAATTCTATCTACTGTATAGAGATGTTGTGAGGCTTAAGTGAGGTAGTATGTGCAGAGTACTTACAGCAGCATATAAGTATCGTTTGTTAATATTTGCATTGACTGTGAAGTATAATTGAATGTTGCTAAGAGGATGTCTTTTTAGCAGCCCCTAGTCCAAGTCCTACTTCCTCTGTGCTTGAGCTCAGACCTCGTTACCCCCACCCCTGTACACAGTCTCATCATTTTTGTTTGAGTGGGGGCATGCCTCAGCCCCTGCAGCTCAATCACCGTCTTCCTCCCCCTCCAGTTCTGTGTGCCATCTCCTGACCCATTCACTGCTCCCGTCAGGTCAAAGACAGCAAGGCCTGAGTGGGGTGCCCAGGCAGCATGTCATGTCCCAGTGCTGTTGTACATCGTGTTTCAGAGATGTTTTGCTGTAATGTTCTGTGACCTTTTCCATTGAGTGAGGTAGTTGGAGAGGCACTCAGTAAGGGAAAATTGAGCTGTTTTATTCCTCCCCAAGGAGGCTTCTGTTTCCTTTCCACCATTCATTTGAAAGCTATCATTTTCTTGATTTTATAGCTGAAAAACACCATTGATTCACTGGGTGTTAGATGCTAAGAGTTCTCCTATTGACATGCCTATTGACAGTTTTCAGTATATTCTGCGTCTAATTATCACTCTTGGCTAAATGATACACCTTGTGGACTTGAGCGATGGAGTCGATAGCTCTCGCCACATTGTTCTAGCGGCGCCTATTGAGCCTGGTGTCACAGCAATGTGATTTATGTGATCAGAAAGAAAATTTCTGTTGGTGTGCTGCATAATTAAAGCAAGTGCGGAGTGACTGGTGACAAAAAAATCAGGTCTGCCTATGTCATCCCCAAATGAGGAGAGATTTCTCTGGTAAGCAGCTGTGACAGTAAAGAATCTCTCTTGGCATTTTTTGCTTTGCAATTTTCAAGGGTTCGATTTTCCTCCCAGCTCTAGCTAAGGATTCCCCCTTTCCCTCTTCTCGACTCCTCATGTTCAAAGCCTCAGGCTGTGTGTGCTCTTGTTCCCAAGTACTGGGGCCACAGGCTTTGCTCTGGGTGGGGCTCACACTAGGTTTGTTGTTTTGTAGGGGAGGCACTTCATAGAATTTGGACAGGCTAAAGCCCACATTACAACTAGGGAGGATGGATAGCTTAAATCTTGTCCTATCAGCCACTTTGGGTTTCTTAGGTTAACACTACATGTCGAGAATGCCATTTTCTCTGTGCATGAGAGGAGTTGTCCCTGCATGTGAATAACGTGTTCTGAGAGAACTCGGTGAAGATTCTGGCCAGCCCCGGACAGGAGCACTGGGGAAGAGCAGGAGGCTGACAGGAGGCCAAGGCCAGGCCTGTGTTAAGGAAATGGCTCTGGTGTGAAACAAAGTCTGTCCCACTTCTACTATGTCTTTATTTATGCTGTTCTCAAATGTAATTCAGGTCTCAGTAGTCAAGGAAGCCACCATCAGTGCTGGTTTAGTGGTGTGTTCTGCGAGACCAAGGGTCTCCTGTGGACTTCAGTTTTCTCATCTGTAAAATGAACCAGGGATCCCTTTAACACTAGTATACTGAGACTTAATGAGTTAGAGGCTTGAAGTAAGGGTTGGAGAATGTAAAGTTGTTTATCTGAGTGGTCCCTGAAGGAATTCATTGGCTAGGCCTCCATTGCCAGAAAGAAGGACTTTCTATACTCAGTTTATGTAAAATGCATTTCCCCCTACTTCATATAGAAGTAAAGGAACCTGTAAAATGAAGATGTGCTATAGTGAGACATTTAATGATGGCTATGAATTGAACATCTGAATCAAGCAGGAGTAGACATTTCCAGGCATCTGAGTTGGCAGTAAATTTGGCCTGGTGGCTAGCAAAAGTCATGAGTAGAATTGGACTTGAATGTTGGTGGGTGGCTGGGGCTATGCACAGGGATTAGGATTCTGAGGCATTGTACAGCTGAGATTGTGATAAGAGGGACTTTTGAGGTCATCGTTTGACCCAGACAGGTTACTTTCTTGGAAGTCAAAGAGGCCTTTTGTAGCTTCTGCAACCATCAGTTCTTACTTAAGGAACCTCTGTGTGTGATATTTTTGAGTTCAGAGTTTTAGAACGAGAGTTAGAGAAAGAGATAAGTGTTAAGTCAAGGACATAAATAATTTGACTTGAGAAAGCCCACCCATGCACAAGACCAGAGATTTTGTAACTGAGTTTGTATTTTCATAATTGGAGTTTTAAATACAGATGTTCTGAGACTACTCCATTATCTTTGAGAATACACTGATAATTTATGGGTATCACAGCAATTTGTCTAGAACATTAGATGAACCATGAAACTTAGCAGTGTTCCTAAAAACTCAATAAATATCATATACTTTATTTTGTTCATGTGTTTTCATGTTTGTTAACTGTTCATGTTTATTTAGATTTGGACTACTTGTGAGTAAGGGGAGAATTTCCTCTGCAAACCTGGAAGGATGTATGAACATTCTGGTAGGATTATGGATTTTTTCTAGTCTGTCCATAATAATTACTAAACATGTCTCTGTGAAGACTTGTCATTACATTAATGTATTATTAATGCAACACAGCACCTCCAGAAGATTCTGAGTGACTGAGCAGGGTAAAGTTGATCACCTGTCTGTTGATGTTCCTTTTTTTCCCATCCTGGACTTGACAAGTGGTTCAACTTAGAAGCCCTGACCATGCCTTACAAATCACAGGCTACAATGATACCTGTGGTTATAGGCTGTGCTAGTTCTGCTGTGTGCCGGAGGTCCTCATATCTGAACCAGAGTCAGTTTATTAAGACATTGGAAATTAGAGGGAAGAATGTACTTTGGGAAGAATGTACTTTGGGATACTTTGACCCGCACTTTTTCCTATTCTCTGTCTCAGGCGTTAAAAATGCCTCTGCTTCCTGTGTCCTGCATTTCCCCTCCCTCGAAGAACATGTCCTGCTTGAAGAGGTGTCACCTGGTGGATTTTAGGGTAGTGCAAGAATTGTCCTGGTTAGGCAGATGTGTGATTTGATATTTTTGAGACCGCTCTGGCCTCTCTACCTATCTGAGCTCTGGCATCCCTGAGGGGGATGAGTGTGCAGAAGATGTTCTCACTTCCCAATTCATTGTGACATTAGCTAGAGGTCTGTCCTATAGCCGTCACTGCTCTAAATCCCCGTGAGTAGAGAGAGCGTGTGAGATGGAGTGAGCAGCGGGCATATGGCTGGGGTCTGTGTGTGGAGGGGCATGCGGTGCAGGGCAGGGAAGTGGCATTTTCCCTCTGGGATTGTCAGGGAGGTAGGGCCTTTGAGGAGATGCAAAGGCACAGCAAATCAGACGGGGCTTGGCCTAGGCACCTCTGGGTGCACCTGGGAGCGAGGGGCAGAGTGACATGCGTGCATCGACCAGCGACCAGCAGAGGGTCCAAAATTCAATGTTTCCCTAAAGTAGTCCAGCTCTTTAAGAGGGAAAGTTATTATTGCTGTTCTTCTCTGTCTTTGGGATTGTTTATACATCTCAAATGAACTGTAAAGGGAATTTTGTGCATTTGACAAACTTTTACTTTAAAAGAGGCAGGTTGGAAAAGGGTTCGCCGTCACATTAAAGGCCAGCTATTGTGCTTTTCATTCAGCTCCGTGAACAGTGGCCTAAAATGGCAGCGGATTAAATTGATGTAATGACAAGAATTCAGATGAAAGACTGTGGGAATGGGGCAGAATACTGCCAAGGCCAAACGGTACTGTGGTCTTTGATCTGCCTTAGATGGAAGACATAATGTACCTGCATTGATGTTGATTCTAAATAAGGAGTGTGTAAACAGAGGCATGTCATTTTTCTTACAGTCTTCAAGTTGAAATTAAATAGCTATCCATTTTGAGCAATGGACATACTTTTGAGTAATGAGTTAAGCGCAGTTTATGAACTTTTGGATGCTATTGTAAAACACAGTAAGAGCATTTTTTGTTGCTCAACTAGGTTCCTGTTGCATGGGCACACAGTATGTGGGCATATGTGAATTATTCATTTGTTAAAGGGAATTCTTTTTATTTTTAGAGAAATTCACCTTTGTCTTGGTGTATTTAAGCAGTCACAACCGCAACTCCGAGTAAAATAAACACCTCCTTTTTCAGTATCAGTCTTTGATGCAGGAGCAGCAGCTGAGATGTTCCTGCCTTCTGGAGAAATACATATGTGTCTTTCATCTGGGAAATGTCTTTCCGGGGTAGTACCAGCTGGAAGATGTCAGCTGGGATGACCGAACACTCGATCAATTGACGAGGGGTGCGTCAAAGGTGGCTGAGAGCCATTTGTATGCGGTGTGTTTGAAAGCACTTTGAAAAGTGTAGCGTGCTTAACGTGTGTTTGTGTACAATATGAAAGCATATTTTTATTAGGCACATTTGAACATATGGTTCCAAAAAAGAAGAAGGTGTTGCACTGTGCTCAAACTTTTCCCCTCTCTGTGGATAGCTAGAAAAAAAATCATCTTTGTGCAATTACTTGAGTAAGGATGTTCACACTTTTTAAGGCTTCATAAAGAACTGCCCTGATTTCTTAAAACAGTGTTTCTCACCTCTACACTTACTTTGGGAAAAAGCGAACTCCTTAGCCAGGGTTTAAGACTTTGCACAGTTTTGAGTGACTCTGCTCTGCAGTGAAGCCCCTGTGCTGTCGTGTTCTGCCCACCACCAGTTCCTGTTCCTAGCCTCCCGTTTGTGCTTTTGTTTATGCTGTTCCTTCTATTTGAGGGGTTGCCCTCCCTTGACCTCTGCTTATTGGGTGCAGCCGAACCTCCAAGGAACGGCTTGTATTGGCTCCCCACCCCAAGCCTTCCCTGCTCCATAGTCACTTCCCAATGGAGGATTTTTGTTTTTATTGTTTTTTTTTCTTTTCCAGTAGCATTCAGTGAGAATTACCCATTGCCATTTTGTGTAGTTTCCCTATCTTCCCTGCTGGTTCTTAGCCTTAATGGTTCAGGGTAGTAATAATAATAATGAATATGAGGTAATGAAAACACATATTCAGCCAAATTTTATTGATGGCCCTTGTGTGCTAGGTGGTAGGGAGGAAGAGGAAATAAAAACTCAGACATGGATCCTGGATTCATGGAGCTTACTGTCTAATGGGGAAGATAAACCATCACAGTCACCCAAATTGGTGTAAAAATGTTGATTGCAACAGGTAGCACAAAGGGACAGGCATGTGGCACTATGAGGGATTCTGAAGAGCCATTTGAACTACTGGGGAATGCTTCCCCAAGGGAAGGGCTGGCTACATAACTTGCAGGTCTCGGTGCAAAATAAAAATTGTGGGACCTCCTGTTTCAAAATTATTAAGAATGTTAAGGTGCCAACAACAGAACATTCAATCAAATGTGGGGTCCTGTGCAATTGGGCAGGGTGTACTCCCATGAAGACAGCCCCGCTGGCTAAGGAAGTGACGTTTGTGCTGAGACGTGAGGTAGGATCGGATGGGGAGATGGTTCCGGCAGAGGAAACACTGTGAACAGAGTTTTGGACAAAAAGGAGGGTGGCATATTCAAATTTGGGTCAGTGTGGTGGTAGAGATGGAAGTGAAAAGACCCACTTGCAGCTGGAAGTAGACCCGGTTGGCGGGGCTTGGCAGAGTGGCCTGAAGGAGCCAAAGATGCCAGAGATGACATCTAGATTTCTGGCTTTGAATCACTGCATTAAACCTTGTGAAACTGCCAACACTCTGACATTTATGATCTGCAGCAACAGCAGTTTCATACGGTGCAGCCCAATAGATGTGTGGTTGGTAGGATACTCACTTAGACAAGGATGCTTAGAGGACCAGGTGGGTTTTGCTTTGTTTTTGCTTTGGTGGTGGGGAGGTGCAAGGGAAGATTACAAATTGGCTCTGATATGTTGACTTTGAAGTGCCTTTGAAATGTCTGAGTGAGGATGAAGAGGGTGAAATTGTCCGTGTGGGTCTGGAACTTAGAGGAGTGGCCTGAGCAGAGATACAGTGTTGTTAAAACAGGTGGTACATGAGCATTTTGCAAGGTTTACCTTATATAGAATTTGCATAGTCCTATGGCTCAGAGAGTTTGATTAACTAGTCAGACGTCACACAGCGGGCAAGTAGAAGAGCTGGGTTTTGAAGCCTGGTAGTTTCAGTCCAGGTCCCAAGCTCTAAACCGCTATGCATGCAGCCTCCTTGGTGGGATGGCTTCCTCACACCAGTATGCACAGTTCTTTGTCCTGAGTAGGTCCTTAGGAATTCCTTATTGAATAAATAAATGTGAAACATTCAATGAAAATAGCAGCATATTCCCTTCCGAATAGATAGAATTTAAATGGTTGGCTTCCTGGTTATTTTCATGTCACTTTTTTACTTTACTTCTAAGCACATCCCCAACCCCTGCTGAGGTCTGAACTTTGTAGAGAGCCTTGGTTGAGGACATAGTATTTTCTCTTGGATGGGTCAATTGATGGTAAGTTAGACTCCCTCCACAGTGTTCCTGGGGTGGATTTTATAGAATTTTCGCATTGTAAAATGCTAAGAGCTGGCTGAGCTGTCACCATGTCCTCCTTCTGGTACCCTTGGAGCACATTACTAATCACCACGGCCCTCATTCCTGCTGCTGCTCCTGATGACGCAGAATCCTTCTCAACACAGCATCCCACCCATTTTAGGACTAAGGAAACTGAGATCCAGAAGGATGGTACTTCAGCAGTCAGGGTTAGCATTCAGGAATAAATAAACACATTTGCTCTTGCAGAGAGGACTCAGAAAAGCTACATCCGGTCCTTTTACAGGTAAGGAAGCTGAGGGCCTGAGAGGGCAGTGAGCCTGCTTATTGCTGGCAGAAATAAAGCTCACACCCTCCTTCCTACTTCCTGAATAGTAAGCGGCCCCTCCTCTGGTCTGAAGGAGTGAAAGCCACTTGCCACATAGCAATCTACTTCATGTATTGTCTCATTCAGCAAGAAGGAGCACATCTGGTTGTGTGCATGCATTTTTCATCAGCTGTTTCCCTGGAAATTTCCTCATCATGAATGTGGACAGTGAATTGAGTGATGCAAATTCTATTTTATTGGGGTTGCCTTTTGAAACAAGTATTTAAGCTTTCTTGGTATTCTCTGCTATGCCCATCCTGAAATGCAGTATTTCATTCTCTTTGCCCGTGATGTTGAAGCATATTGTTTCCCTTTAGGTTGCTGTTAAAAGTCGATGATGACCTTTACAATGACTAATAGTTTTCATGGGGCTTTAATTGTGATTTTTTTTTTTTTGGCAGAGCAGCATCAGTCTGCTTCATATGTCTTTTGTATGAGGGAATCAATGAAAACTGCTGCCTTTTGTTGATGCTATAGGAGATTTTATGCCAATGACAAGGGATTTGATTTAATATTCTCTTTAAATAAGATCAACACTGCTGCAGTTATAAACTCTTCGAAAAACTGTCAAGCTCATCAATATAGCATGAAACAAAAAGTTAGCAGCCTGGTATAAATTAGCTCGTGCAACATGTCTTTGGGAAGGGTGGTAGATGTTTATGATTGCATGCTAAAATATATATATATTTAGAGATTTCTTTGTTTTTTCAACCATAAGTAGGAAATGTAGAGAGGACCATTTCATTACCACTATCTCCCAAACTTCAAACTCTCTTTGCCAGTTAATGATTTTCTGGGGCAATGCTGAACATGGTGACATGATATAAACAAGTATTTATGATCACGATACAGTCCTTAGTGAGTATGGATTTATAGTTAAATGGCGAAGTGGGAATCCAGCCAGTGATTATTGACAGAGCTTCTGGAATCTATATTTTGTTTATTTCCATTATTTACACACACTTTCTTTGGGGGCCTGATTATCTGTGTAGTCTGTTTCCTGGTTTAGTTGTGAAGTGAGTATGAGACTTTGAAATTCAGAGACATATACTCTACATGTTTGGGGGCCATTGTGAAACCTCATCCCCGTACCTGTTCCCCAATACCTTGGCATTTTCGTTGAATTCTATTTAAGTTATGTGCTCATTCCATCTCTCTCCGGCTCTGTGACAGGTGAAGAGGGAACCTAGGCAGGAACAGAGCTGATTGACAAGAAGGGATTGGGGTGAGCATGTGTGCACAGGCTGTGGTAATGGCAGAGACCTGGGGAGAATCCAGAGTTTCCTAGATGAGAGTCCATGTGGCTCCTGAAACAAATGGAGGCTTTTTCAGAACAACGCCAGGCAGGCGAGGATGGCAGACATGTTATAGACAACCTGGGTGACATGGGTGATGTGGACAGAACAGGAATAGGCAAGAAGCTGAGCCAGGAAAATATGGGGTCAGGTGATCTAAAGACAGTATGGGGTGCCTAGCACCCTGGGAATATTGCAATAGAGCTGCTGACAGCACCAAGGAGAGTTCTGGGGAGACAGCTGCTTTCATGAGGTGCTCTTCTGAAAGAGGTTCACTCAGAGTTGCCTGCAGTGCCTGACCCATGACGTGAAACCACCTGACCAGAGTTTCTTGAAGTGTAGTCCATGGGTAGCACACATGTCAGTCACTCAGGACTTCAATCAGGATCTCTTGTGGGGAACCTGAGACTCTATATTTTGCAAAGTTCCCCAGCTGAGTTCCCTGCAAACCACTAAAATTTTAGATCTACTGCTCCAGAATGAAGAAGTCTTGCCAAAAAAAAAAAGAAAAAGAAAGAAAGAAACTTAGATCTCCTTCCTCCCTCCCTCCCCAGAATAGTGTAGGGTTTGTATCATGAGAGATTAGGATATTCTTTGGATAGATCTGAAAAAGAGATGCTTCTTCTCTTTACGGGTCAATCTGAGAAACTGTTAATTCTCCAGAAATTATATAATATACGTTATCTTTAGGTTGTGTTGGGTATGTTTTTAAATATTTTATTTATTTATTTTTTAGAAAGTGGGGAATGGAGGGAGAAAGAGAGGGAGAGAAACATCAGTCAGTCGCCTGTTGTATGTGCCTCAACCATACAACCTGCAACTAAACCCGGGACTAAACCCGCAACTCAGGCATGTGCCCCGAGTGGGAAGCAAACTGGCAACCTCTCACTTTGCAGGATGATGCCCAACCAAGTGAGCCACACCAATCAGGGCAAGGTTGTTTTTTCATATCTCATTGACACGGTATGCATGCAATTTCAGATGCCCCCAATCCCCCCCATCATGAACTGTGTGTTGAAAGCTCTCGCCTAGAAGACAGGGTTATATACTTGTTGCTCCCTTTCACTGATCACACTATGCTTCTTCCAGTAGTTGTGTTAAAGGGACAGTCAAGATAATGTCCTAGAGAAAGCTCTGCTTCGGGGAAATGCTGGCTCTTCATCATGTTGAACACCTTGGTGAAAATTGAAGCATGTGGCCCCCCAGTATAGATAATTAATCCATTTGTCACTATTGGAAAGTGTTGGTATTCTTGAATTTGCATTCCATGTTCATTCGCATGTTTGGTATCCTTACCTTAGCCTCGGTCTTCCATGTGTTAGAGTTATTTGGAAGCACCTTTTGTGCAGGGAAAAAAGCGATGAGCTGCCTTCTCCTGGGCTCAGAGATGTTGAACTTGAAGATCCTACTTTTCTATCTGGTACATAGTTCTCTAACATGGAGTGACTCACAGAAGCATGGATTTATCATTTTTTCCCCTAAGAGGTTTTCATAGGCATGAGTCACTCACCAGACCACACATTGACTGTCATTTGCCTAATGTTTTTGTCATTTTGGAGGAAATGAGTGTAAACTGAGAAAGTCTCTCTGCTTGCATTCTTGGGTGGTACTTAAGCTACCCGAATTCTTTTCTAGGATTTATTAGTTAATGATTTTCTTTTCAATAAACATTTGTAGCATATTTCCTAAAGGGGTGGGGGGAAATAACTTCGCAGCCTTTTCAGTGTTATTGACTTTTGTTTTGTTTTTAATCTTAGGACACCCTCTTCTCACTCAGCCACCAGGGCTGCGTTCCTGCCTCTGGCCTCAGCCTTACTGCCTGAGCGTTCATGTTTTTTCTCTAAGACAGGATACCAACTGAGCGCAGGCAGCAGGTTGACACAGCCAGATCAAAACCCTTTGAATTTTGAAAATGATTCCCCTCTTGGTGTTGAGCCTAGTGATAAAAGCAAAGCAGTTGTCATCTGGAAAACAGAGCTGTATACATGGCAGAGCCTTTCCAATTAGCACACTTAAGATGCGTGTTAGAAATGATGGGAAGTGGGATGATACAGAGCGAAATGCAGGTAATAGGGCTTTAAATTTTCATGTTTCAGTTGACTTTTTCTATTGTAGTTTTAAGAAAATTGTTGCACATTATTGGAGCTCCTAAGTGCATCTTAACATTGATTTTTCTGTTTACAATAATATCTTCCAAAACCACAGAAATGTTGTTGATGAATAAGTTTGTATCCATTGGCTTTCCAAGTAGAGAGGGACTAATCTACTAATTCAGAATTACTACCAAATATAACATGCGAGTTTTGGCCACTACCAGGTGGCCTGCCACCAGCAACTGGTTTTGATGGAATCCCTGAACCAACAGCCTGGCAGTTTAGATGTTCGCCAGACCCAGCCTCAAAAATGAATTCTGTCCATACCCACACAGAAATAAAAGACAGATGTCCAGCCTAAACTGATTGGTTTGTTATATAAAGGTATCATATAAGAGTTATCTAGACGTGGGAAGTATTCACTGGAATGTGGATGTTGAGCACAGGCCTAGTATCGAGTGATAATAGTAGTTATGGTAGATGTTACTGGTGCTTTCCAATATTTCTATTCCCATTCTTTTCCTATCTACATAGGGGAGTTACATTTCCCTTCCTCTGAGATTAGCTGTGCCTTGCTTTGGTCAGTTCAGTGGGAGAAGAAGTGATTTGTGCCACTTTTAGAAAGAAGCATTTGAGACCTAGTAAACAATAAATGTCCTTTTCTTATGCTATGGTAAACACTAAAGCCTTTTTTTTTGTTTGAAACCAGCATTATGAGGTGTTGGAGACTACTAGCTTAGATCCCTAAGTGACTGCAGTGATCAGAGCTGCCTCCCTACAAGTGAACCCAGATTGGATGTGTAGAGTGAGAGAGAGCTTTTTGTTGTTTTAAGCTGTTTGAGATTTAAAGCTCGTTGGTTATTGCAGCATAATCTATCCTGTCTTGGTTGGTATACTAATTAACATTTATTCAGTGCTACGTGCCATGTATTTACCGTACTTTGTTAATTCACCGATCATCACTATAACAGTTTGATAAAAGGTACTGCTATTATGTCAGTTTTGCAGGAGAGGTAACAGGTGCTGAGGTATTAAATCACTTGCCTAAGATGACATTACTCTTAGGGAGCAGACCTGAGATTTGAACCCAGGCAGTCTGGAAAATGTTCAACAAATGGTGAGTGAATGAGCCAAGATTAGAGACAGCATTTGGTGGAACATACAGTACTTCATGCAGCATCATTGGAAGGGATACCAGTTGGCATTATCTCTCCAGATATCTCTAGCTGCCTATCACTATGTCATTATAATTACTTATTTTTAGGTCATGAACTTTAGAAAAATCTTTTAGTTAAATAGCGTTATGGTTGGCAGTGCCCTGTACAGGTTTTTTCAGGCTGAGTGCCCCAAGAGAGCACACGAGTCACCAGAAAGGAAAGTCAGGGTCTCCAGAGGAAATAAGAAGGAACCAAGGACCAGAGTGGCTTTTTGGCTGAGGGTTACCCTCATAAAGGCTAGTGGTTGGCGTGTTGTGTTGTGAGCTCAGAGAAACAGAACCTGTTGCGGGAGCTCCCACCTATGGAGTGGACCTACACTCTCCAAGGAGAAGTGGGGGATAAGATGACTGCAGGTCTGCTCAAATGTTTATTGCTTTAGAATGGTGGGCAGTCTTCCTACGTGAGCAGAAAGAGGAGTTTGTGGTGTGGCGTGGGAGCTCTCAGGGGTCTGACTTAGCTCAATTTTTCTAATACACTCTGGTCAAGGGTGTAGTTCATCCATTCCACGTCTCTGTCTCCAGCTGCTTTGTTTCAAAACAACTTTCTTAGACACTCACACATACTCTTATACTGAGTTAGCTGAAGGCCTTGGCCATGGATCTTTTGGGTTGTAAGTGACAGAAACCTCCTCAATCTTTTCTAAGGAGAAAATGGCAATTGGTATAGGGTCACCTTATGGAATCCCAACACTGGACACTTAGCCATCCCTCATAGGGGACTTGAACAAGGGCCTGGAAAGATCTGTAGGGTCACGCATCCCTCTTTCAACTCTTGGAGGTTGTACAGAGCTTTCAGTTCTCTCAGTGTGTTTGCTTCCACTCCCTCTACCCTATTAGCTTTATCTGCTGCCATGCGGTCATGGGCAAACATGGCCATAATATGATTCCTGAGCTTATGGATCTTCTGTTCACATTCCTATTATTGGTTCATTAGCAACTTTAGCTCCCATTTCTACAAAGTTGGAAGAGAAAATATGATCCATGTTAAGTCATGGTCTACTCCTGGCACTGTAAGCAGTGGTGGCCATTATCAGATCTGTCATTTATTCTGCACATATTCTACACATAGGTTGTGAGAGTCATGATGTTAAATGCTGGGGACATGAATATGAATAAGGGAATGCCTCTGTCCTCATGCCTTGGAAGGGAATGCAAGGCCATAACTCAGCTCAGAATATCCAAGGAGATCCACACCTAACAGTAAAAGAGCCACATTTGGTTTTCATGTAAGGAACATTTTGATAGTGTGGTGAGCTGCTCTTGTAAGATGGTGAACTGTCTGATGCTGAGATTCTTTAATCTGAGGTAGGTTGATTATCTCTTTTGGAAGATGTTATATGAGGAAATTCTCTCCTCGTTCAACAAGTTAGACTAGATTCTATGATTTATGATAAACCATGCAATATAACTTATGATAACTATAGAAATGAATAGGGAAGAACTATCTGCTGGAAGTGGTCACAAAAATCAGTTTGGAGTGATTGGGACTTGAGTTTGGCCCTAAAGAGAGGGGGGAAAGTGAAGAGAAAGCAGGAAGGACATATTCTAAGTTGACATAGTAGAAGAGATAAAGACACAAACATGATGGGTGTGGTATGTATGAGAGAGAAGAGATGCATCCATTTGGTGTCTGTCAGGAAGGTGAGGGAAGGTAGAACAAGCTGAATTTTAGGAGGATGTTAGAATATTGAGATTAGGGAGTTGGATTTATAGTCAGAACACTGAACAACTAGAGAACACTTGTTGTAGATAGAATAATGTAATAGACCATTCAAGAAAAAGTGGCTTACGCAGGGAGATTTTATTATTTCACATAAGAGGAACGCTAAGGGAAGCAGTCAGGGGTTGGCCCAACAATTGCTATTAAGGACCAGATCTTCCATCCTTCTGCCGACTTTGGCACATTGCCTTGGTGCTGGTGCTTGTTTCCCTGTAGTCATAACCTGAGTGTGATGGTTCCACAAATCACAGATGGACACCACAAGGTTGTGTCAAAGCAGGGAGGGATGTTTCCTTTGGTGCATCCCTTTTTATTTGAGACATTCTTTTTCAACTGTCCCTGGAAAACATTCCTTTGTGTCCTTCAGACCATGATTGATCACATGCCCCACCTTAGCTTTAGGGGAGGATGAGACCGAGGAAGGAAACTGCCAGCATGGAGTTCAGGATGGGGGTTTGGAGGTCCTGGGTAAGGGCTGTAGGGTTAGCTCTGCCAGTGGTCATCTTGTACCATTGCCTAATTTCACAGGTAATGATATACAATAGCTGTCATATGTTTGATATCAAATGCTGAGCACTCTTCAGTGTTCTGTTTTTACCCATCGCAAACAGTCCTTCCAGGTAGGTGGTATCATTCTTATTTACTGAGTGGTGTGTGGGTAACTTGGATACTTAGCATCCAGAGACGTTAGATCTTATAGAATCATGGAGTGTTAGTCTCCGGTATGAGGGGGCTTTGGACTGGCATTGTCCTCTCCTCCAAAGGTGTCTGCCTCTACCCCCAACATCCCCACCAAGTGACCATGGGAGCCAACTCCTGAATACTTGCAGGGGTGGAAGTTTTCTGACTACTGGTCCATTGTTCTTTCTAATCTACATCACTGGCAGAGTACAGACCTGTATGAAATAGAGGAGAATTGGTTTTCTTCTGTGGTTCCCTCCCCCTTCCCCTGCACTGGGGTGGGGTAGGGTTTTTTTTTTTTTATGCATACTGGCTGCTGTTACTAGTGATGTCATGGTGGCTGGCATTGTAGGGCATGCTGAAATCCTTTACCCAGGGTTCACGTCTCCTCACAGTGAAGTGGGAACCACAAGAAAAGCTAGTGTGACCTCCCCAGTTTCCTTAAGCCCGAGACCCTGTGCCAGGTATTGCTATTTTCTATTTGCAAAATGTTAGTTGAAACAAAGGGCTGTTTTGTTAGGCTTGTGTTTCCCTGTGGAAAAGATTACTTTAGGCCCATTTTAGAAAATGCTTTTAGAAAGAGTCTTGTGTACATTGAAAACATAGGGAAAGAAAGAAAATGTCTTGATGTTTTTTTATTACAATAAGAATTGGAATGAAAGCTCTCTCAACTTCCTCCCTCCTCCAATCCTACTAAACAAACCTTTGTCTGTGGGAGGATTATGTTTAAACAACAGGAACAGGGACGGGAAAATGGCATTATTCAAAGACCCTAGTACTGAGAAGGTCACCTCCAGTTGTCAAAATTAAAGAGGTGCTTTAAGAGTTAGTGTTTGTTTTTTTTTTTAAATTGGTGTTAGTGGAAAGGGGCTACCAATAGGAAAACATTTTGCATCTGTAACATGAGATGGAGGGGAGAGGAAGCAAAATTCAAGCAGTGAAAAGACTGATATTTTGTTATTTTGTAGAAAAATGCTTTTTGTATTCAACTCTTCTCAAATGCCTTTAATTTGCCTTATCTTTTTTTTGCTAACAAAAATGGCCTCCTGTGGAGATTTGCCAGTTATGGGAAATGTACCTTCTAAACGTTATCCAGTGAGATGTGGTGATTGGTGGCTCATTGTGTTGGCAGCTGCAGCTCTGCTGATGTCCTAGGTATTTTAGTGACCTGGGACAGGTCTCTGGAGATGGGACAGGTGGCCTTCTGGTAGTCAGGAGGACCCTGACTGTTTTTCCACCTGGTGCATAAAACAGGCAAGGAAATGGCTGATTTAGACTTTTATTATCAAATATAGTAGCCAGTGACCACGCATGCCTATTGAATAGTCGAATTGTGGGACTGAGCTATGCTGTAAGTGTGACTTGGTGGTAGAAAGAATACAAAATACTTCATCAGTACTCTTTTATTTTGATTACATGTTGAAACAATGATTTTAGGGATATATTGGATTAAATACAAGATATTTTTAAAACTTTTTACCTGTTTCACTTTACCTTTTTACCTTAGCTACTAGAAAATTTTAAATTATCTTCATGGCTTGCATTTCTGTTGAACAGCAGTGATCTAGATCAGGGTTTGACAAAAACTGTGGCCCACTGCCCAATTTTGTAAATCATGTTTTAGTGGTATGTGGTCTGTGGCTTTTTTTATGCTACAATGGCAAAGTTGTCTAGTTGTCTAGACTATATGGCTCACAGTGCCCAACAATTTATTATCTGGAACTTTATAGAAAAAGGCTGCTTAACTCTGTTCTCAAGGATTTTGGACGATGTCGTGGGACCTAAAGCAGTCCTGGGAGCCCTGAGTCTTACCCTTGTGTGTCACTCCCACAGGCAAGGAGAGAGAACCAAGGATTCCCCTGATGTCTTAGAGGGGCTTCAGGCATGTGCTTCCCTTTGTCCTCAGCCTGTTCTCTCTAATCAGGTGGTAAAATGAAGCCCCCACATCGCTATTAGAAGTCTGGAAAGAGAGATTGTAGAGTCAGAAAACTGACCGTGGCTAGAGAAGGGGGCTGGGACTGTGTACCATCCTGTAGAGGAGTGTGGGAACATGGTTGCTGATTCCTGCATCTCCAAAGGTTTTCCAGTGGACACACACAGAGTCATGCTGCTAAGTAGTGGCACCTACGTATGAAGTGACTTAAGAGGCTCACCTGCCCTAATAAGCCCCCGTGGCACATTTCAAGAATTTGGGGTCCTTAAGGTATTTAGACCTATGGACTTCCATCAACAAGAGGCAGTTTCAAGGGGGTTATAATCTTAACACTTTAACTATCAGCCAACACCTTAGAGGATGAGTTTTTAGCTAAGTGTAAGCTTTAGAGAATTATAAAGACTGGAAAGGGGAGCTGGAACACAAGGACAGGTGGCACAAGAGACCAGCGCTGACCTTACCTACACCATAGCCTTCTCCTGAGGCCCACTGCTGGGCAAGGACCATGGGCAGGGTGGAGGGCCATAGGGTGGGTAATAGAATCTGTTCCTAAGCACAAATTGTCATGACACTTCCTTAAAAAATTCCTTTCCACTTTCCCTCCTTCTCCATCCCCCCGCCCTCCAGAATACACACATGTTCTAGGGCAGACCCTGAATCAGAATCAAGTTTACTACCCATTTGGGGTGGTACTGATGCCTGCCAGCACAGGGTGAAGCGTGTTACAGTGAATGGAACACAGTATTCAGAATGAATTACAGGATGTTAGGCATGTGATTTACCACCTATAGTAAACAGGGCTTCACACATGGTGTATTTCTGCCGTGTTGGTTAGTTATTAACTGCAAAACAGGGGAAATTCATTTAGAAGACGTGCCCATTTTTTACGAGGAAAGGCTGCCTGGAGATGCATGGCATTTTAAAGCAAACAAATTCCTGGGAGAACCCAAGCTTACCACCCAGCAATGTGGCAAGGAATAAAAACATTTACACCAGTTTAATATGAATGGTTGAAAAAAGTATCTACTGCACATTGAACATGATATATGAAACCATAACCTACTTTTGTGTAGTAAGCAACGGAACCATTCACCTAACAGATTACTATTCGAGTTGACATTATTCTGCATCTTTTCGATCTTCTCTTGCCAAGTGCTGGAGACTGTCAGAGAAGCCCGCCAGATACATAGGCACTGTTGGCCTGGGGGTTGAGAGCTCATAAGACTCTTGAAGGCAGAGGTTACCCAGTGACCCCCGTGCTGCAAACTATAGTGGAAATCATAGGATGACAGCCAACATAAACAGCGGCCGCATGTGGAATGTCAAAATAGAGACAAATAGAGGTGGGACTGTCTCTGTCTCCTGCTCCCTTTCTAGTCTATAAAATGGAGCTTATTTCCTATCTTCCAATAGAAGAAAAAGTGCCATGTGGCTTTTGGGGGTCTCAGAAATTATTCTTGGCTTCCTCTTATAAGATAGGTGGAATCTGACCTCTTCAAAAATTATTAAGTGGCGAGTCTTGCTTAATCCTACCGTGATTTAGCTGCTACATATTAGATGTTAAAGCTAGGGGAGTCTTAGGAGACTTTTTGGTATAACTCTTTCTTCTGTCACACATGAAGAAACTGAGGTCTCAGGTTAATTAATTGCCTCAAGTCCTGCACTAGTTAAGTAAAGGGCTGGTCCCCAAAGCCCAAGTATCCTCACACCCTGGCCCAGAGATCCTTCCATTCTACCTTTCTGCTTTTGTTCACATACACAGTTTCTTGGAATTGCTTATTTAAAAAAAATAGAGCACCATTGACCCTTGAACAGTGTGCAGGGTGGGGGCACCAACCTCCCTGTGAAGTTGAAAATCCACGTATAGCTTTCGACTCCCCCAAAACTTAGTTACTAACAGTCTACTGTTGACTGGAAGCCTTAGTGATAACATTATTAATTAACATATATTCTGTATATTATGTGTGTTATATACTGGATTCTGATGCTGAAGTAAACTAGAGAAAAGAAAATATTAAGAAAATCGTAAGGAAGAGAAAATACATTTATAGTACTATATGTACTTATTGAAAAAAATCAGTGTATTAAGTGAACCCATACAGTTCAAGTCCATGTTGTTTAAGGGTCCACTGTAATTAAAAATGACCCTGGGTCCTTTTGTTATCTGATTTGAAAATGTCCTAGTTCATTGCCCATGGTAAGATACCTTATCAGTCTGTCTCGTGTTCCTAATTCGTTTTATGGTTCTGGTACTGTGAAGCTCTTTCTTTTAAACTATTGTCTTTAAAGTTTTATAGTTCAGTTTGCTATGGGTGATGGTAACAGTTTTATATTCAGGAAGATTAACACAATTTGGGAATTTTAGGGAAATTTGTGGCATATTTAAATAAACTGGAGAGGCCAGTCCTTGCAAAGCAGAAGAGATTCTTTTCAGTGTAAAATATATGGGCTTTGACATTTCTGTAATTTTTATAAAACTCTCAAGAATTTTATTCCAATGTTTTGTCTGACATCCCCAAACTCTTTAATTTAAGATTGCCATAGAACTCTTGCTTTGTATTAATTCCATTTCATTTGTGTATTTCATGTGTTTAGTGGTCATATTTGAAAAACATCTCTTGTGAGTGCTCTGTGTAATTTTGGCAGAAAATTACTTTTTTGTGTTTCTGCAATGATCCCCTGAGATCATTTTTGCATAAATCCGGCCATCTATTTTCAGATACAAATCTGTTGTACAGATGATTCTTCTTAGAAGAAAAGATGCATTTGTAGCTGAAAATGTAAATTACTTTTCATGGAAAATACCTCTCTGAGCCCCCATTTCCAAAATGTGATGAGTGTACATTGTGTGTTTTTGTGCCTGCTCAGGAGACTGTTTCTCCTTACAATTAGGAAAATTCATGACTGTGTGGCAGGTAGGATGGAGTGACATGGCTGCTTTGGCCCCGCAGGCAAGTGAGTGAAGGGGCCAGAGGAAAAAAAACAAAAGACCTAATATAGATGTGGCATTTAGCTGAGGGGAAAGGGTTTGGGTTTTGAAAGGGATCATGTAGGGGAGCATCATGAACATTCTTTACAGTGCCAGTGTGTTAGCAGAGAACCTTTAGACCTGGGGTAATTTAAATATCATTATCATGCCCTGTTTACAGCTCATCCTGGCTTTTGCTTTCTCATTCAGGTTTCAAAATTTCATTTGTTGTTATGTGGAAGGAAGGGCTTTTGGAACAAATACCCTCCCCATCACAAGTATTATGAAATAGGGAAGGACAACAGAAACATCCTCCTGAAACATCTTTTGTTCAGTACACGGGGTTACTCTTTGAGGTACATTGGGCACTGCTGTAAAGCGAAGTGTAAAATCAATGTATTCAGGTTTGTGCCAAAGAAAGACTCAAGTTTGAGAACATTTACATCTGTTTTCAATAATTCCTCACATATGTTGCAGAATGTACGTTATCCATCTTGTTATCCAGGAAATAACATTTGTTGCAAACAGTTTGCCAATTCGTAATTTTATTGAATTTGTTTATCATGCTGTGGCTTCATATGAGGTCTGAAAGATGGTGATCTTTGGTGTTCCAGCTGTTGTAACATTCTGCAGCGGGGCCTGAATTCCGGGATGGGCTGAAGTTTTTTGGAGTGTTTAGGGTTTCTTAGAACTGCAGTCTGAGTGCTGGCATTGTTAATGGGCAACTATTTGGGGGAAACACAGAATAATGTGCTTTGCCTTCATGCCCTCAGACCCATGTTCATTTCTGGCTTTTACATACAATCTTGGGACTGATGTGTTGAATCGCACTCCTTGTGTGCCCTGTATTGTCTCCTTTAAACCTGCCCAAACTTTCAAACTGTTTCCATGTTTGGTTGAGAGGACACTGCTCTCTAGATAAAACAGAAAACTATTCTTTAGAATCCTCCCAAACTATCTCTAACCTAAAAACAAGTAAATTTCTTCCACAGAGAAGCTGCAAAATATCTTTTTGCTACATAAATATTACCATTTTCTTAAGTTGTTTGGAGGTGAAAAGCAAGTTCAACCAGGTCTAATTTTATCACTTTCCTATTTTCTTGAGCAGGCTTTTGCTTTACTGAGGTTTCTGCTGTCTTTGCCAAAACTGAAAAGGAAAAAAAAAAAAAAGACAACAACCTTGAAAGCTCTTTCATTCTGAATTATTCCTTAATGTTTTTAATGGTTTATTATAACCACACAAATGTGATCTTGGGGCCATTTAGAAGTTATTGACTTTCCTTGGAGATGAGACTTGGCATTTTTCAAACTGGAGTTTGCTTTTGTGGCCTGGAAGTTGCAAGGCACATATATTTGGAGGGCTAAAGATTATTCCCCACCAAGAAGTTCTGTCAACCTGACCTTCTCCACTCTTACGACGCTGTGCACACAGCAGTAATCTCTGCAGAGGAGAGCAAATAAAGTGAAGAAATATAGCAGTACGTGTTATTTTTACACCCTAAAGTAAATTCTCCAGCATTAAGGCCGACTGGGAATTTTCATCTCAGAGTTCTCATGAATGCTGCTCTACTTCGCTGTTGTCCTCTTGAATCTCTTTTTATTGTAAGTCTTTGAGGCAGGTATTTCTTGTAATCATTTACTCAGCCAGCCAGAGAAGTGAGACATATAGAAGTGGGGGAGCTTGGGGCTGAGAGCAGTCTTTTGGGGTCAGCTGGTCCTGCCGTCCAGCCCGTAGGGTTAGGTACTGTGGCCAGTCAAGGTGAAGGACTAGTTCAATTATATTTAGAGAACTTGTGTCACCTAGAGTTTCTGCGACAAGATGATCTCTAGCACTTGATTCAGAAGTTAGCAAAATGAACATTCTTTGAATGTCTGCTGAGCCCTGTTGGTGAGTCGATAGTCCAGGAATCACGGAAATCCAATGCGGGACTTATGTGGTCATCCCTTCTACCTTCCTGCCCCAAAGAAGGAATCCATTTGATGGCAGCCAGATAGCTGGTCAGTCCCCTGCTTGAACCCTACAAGTGTTGAGGAACTAAGGACTTTAAGCGAGGGCCAGACCGCTGATGAGCAGTTCTCATGAGAGCCTTTTCTGTTCTGATGGGATGCCTCTAGCCATGCAACTGTTCTTAGTTGGGCTCAGTTATGAGATAAGTGGCTTTTAAAAATCATTCTTTGATGAGGAAAATGAAAATTCTAGGATATTAAAGGAACAAAGTCACTTTTCTACTTTCTTTTTACCACATTTTCCTGTTCTCAATCAACCTCCAAGGTCAATTGTATCCTTTTAAAGAAGAAAATAGATTTATTGCCTTTTCTTTTTTAGAATATGTTAGTAACACTTTGGGAGCATTCATTTAACTTTCTTAGGTTTTTCAAATGGACAATTCAGATTAATTAATTACATTAATTAATTCTTCCCTGTTCTTCCATAAGTTCTTTGGGGTAAGGAATGCTGTCTTATGGGTGTTACATTCTGGTTGATACCTAGTTTAGCACTTAGTGAATGAATGCTGAATGCATAAATTTTTGAAAAGCCAAATCTTTTGCTATTGAGAGGTGTTCATTGACTGCTTGTATATCTCTGTATTTGATTCATAATGAAAATAACTTTTCTGTGATATTGCCTTTAGACATGTCTATTCATTCAGTGCCCAATCCAAAGACTTCTCTTCTTCCAACTCCTTTCATCACAGATACTCTCTGATCAATTATCACTGAATCCAGTTATATGGCAACATGGCAGGGTGGGAAGTGTTTTGGGGTCCCAGCCCAGCTACTTACCTATTTATGAAGATTACATGGGAAAAGGCATCCAACCCCTTTAAGTGTCCATTTCAGTACCCTCTCTTGAGAGGTTCTTGTGATCAAAATGGTCTGTGTCAAGCTCAATGAACCTAGCAAGTACTCAGGAGGTAGAGATGACCAGTATTTCACTGTAGTCTAGTTTGCTCTAGTCTACTATACTTGAACCCTGTTCTTCTGATGGTCTTTGTGGATATCAAGAGTTTGGGTCCTGGCTTTGGGTGCCTGCACATTTGTGAACTTTGATTCTGAGATCCTATATACATCACTCCTCTCTCTCTAGTTTCCTGAATAAATAAGCTTCTTCTTGTTGCAGGTTGCCTGTGGAACTCCCATTTTAAAATATTTTGTCCCTTTTTCTTAGAAACTATTGATGTGTCTACAAAAATTAACTAAACATTTTGCAATCTGGTTTTGGAATCTCCCAGCCAATCTCTTCAACCTGAAAATAGCATGGAATATACTGTCTAATGCTTCCTAATTTTAATCATAAACTATAACTATCCTGGATAGTGGAGAGGTAGGTGGAAGCAAAGTCCACTTCAACCAGCGCATGGGTGAAATACCTAGCTGATCTTCTGATGAACACAGTGAACAGCCAATGGTATTCCAGAATATATGAAGATTAGGAGACCAAAAATTATACAGGACATTGAAAAATCAGACAGTGAGACAATAATACCTGGAATGGAGAAAAGATTAGAGTTAGATCTAAAGAGGGTCATCCCAACAACAAAGACAGTGAGACAAATTTCACTTTGCTACTCCAGAGAAATTGCAAGGTGGGAGCAGTGAACACCAGTACATCTGCTGAAAGAGAAAACCCCCCAACAAAGAAACCACCAACAGATAACAATGGAAGAAGGTGAAGGAAGGAGTGGAAGCCACACTAACCTCAATCCAAGACCGATCTGGTAATACAACTAAAAGGTGGAGAAATTACCCCCCCCCAAAAAAAAAAACTGAACAAGAGCAAGAGAGAAGCCTCAAAACCTTGTACACACAGAACAATCACCTTCAATAAAACCTGTCCACACCTGCACAACAGAATGCAAGATGTGGTGGATGGAGTAATCCACAGTTAACCAGCTGGAGGGAAGGAACCAATAAAGAATGACCCAGCAACAGTCAAAACCCAAAGACATACAGAGAGCTGACATAAATGACAGCCCAAGACCAGTGAGCTCAGGAGATTAAGGAGACTGTACTGCTGAATCTCGCAGGTATTCTATCACAGAAGTTCACACCATAAACCCAGGGAGCCAAAACAACTCAATTTAAGAAGCAGAGGCTAACAAGAAGAGTCTCACAAACAATCGGAAGACAAAGAAACGATCCCCAAATGAAAGGAAAGGAGGAAGCCTCAGAAAGAATGCTAAATGAAATAGAGGCAAGTCAACTATCAGATATGGAGTTCAAAGCAATGGTTATCAGGAAGCTCAATGAGCTCACAATGAGCTACCAGAAACTATAGGGAAACTACAATGAACTCACTGCAAACTATATCAACATGAAAAAGGAAATAGAAACTATTAACAAAGGCCAAGAGGAACTGAAGAACACAATAGAAGTAGTCAAAAGCAGCTCAACGAAGCAGAAGACCGGATCAGTGAGCTGGAGGACAAGGTAGAAAACAACACCCAGAAAGAGCAAGAAAAGGAAAAGAGGCTCAGAAAGAACAAAGAGGGATTAAGAGAAATGCAAGACAATATGAAATGTATTACTATCCATATAATAGGGATACCAGAAGGAGAAGAACAGCAAGGGATAGAAAATCTATTTGAAAAAGTAATGATGGAGAACTTCCCTAATTTACTGAGAGAAAGAGTCACACAAATCCAGGAAACACAGAGGGTCCCAATCAATAGGAACCAAAAGAGGCCACTTCAAGACACACCATAAATAAAATGGCAAAATTCCAAGAAAAAGAGAATCTTAGGCAGTAAGGGAGAAACAGGAAGTAACATACAAGGAAGGTCCAATAAGGTTTGCTGCTGACTTCTCAATGGAAGCACTCCAAACCAGAAGAGAATGACAAGAAATATTCCAATTAATGAGAACCAGAGGCCTGCAACGAAGGCTACTTTACCCAGCAAGGCTCTCAATCAAGATAGAAGGCCAAATAAAGAGACTCCAAGACAAAAGAAGTCTAAAAGAATACACCTCAACCAAAACAGCTGTACAAGAGATGCTAAAGGGACTGCCCTAAGGAAAGGAAGGAAAAGAGAGAGACAGAGAGGAACACAGGTACAAAAATGGCAATGAATAAGGACCTATCAAGAATAACCTTGAACATAAATGGATTAAATGCTCCAATCAAAAAACATAGCATAGCTGAATGGATAAGAAAGCATGACCCACACATATGCTACCTACAAGAGACCCACCTGAGGACAAAAGACCTACACAGACTGAAAGTAAAGAGCTGGAAATAAATTTTCCAAGCAATCAGAAAAAAAGGCGTGGTAGCAATACTCATATCAGACAAAATAGACTTCAAAAAAGGGGCCATAAAGAGAGACCTAGAAGGTAACTTCATAATCAAGGGAAGAATCCACCAGAAGCCATAAACATGTAAATATATATGCACCCAACATAGGAGCACCCAAATACATAAAGAAAATCTTGGAGGACTTCAAGGAAGATATTGACAGCAA
>PVKM010016489.1:0-26687 GCA_004027735.1 Carollia perspicillata
GTATTACCAGGGTTAGTTTCTTCTAAGGCCTCTCTCCTTGGTTTGTGTTGTAGATGACCATGCCCTGGTGTTTTCATATGTTTTTCCCTCTGAGTGTCTCTATACCCTAACCACCTTTTTTTTTTTTTAATGTCACCAGCCATATCATATTAGAGCCAATCCTTAATGGCCTCATTTTACCTTCATTACCTCTTTAAAGACTCTGTCTTCAAATACAGTCACATGCTGAGGTTTGGGGGATTAGGACCTCAACATACGAATGTGGGAGGAACAAAATTCGGGCCATAATACTGCTGAAGCTCGAAGGAACACGATCATATTCAAACACAGGGTCTTCCTGAGGGGCAGAGTCTTCCCTTTTAGAAGCTCTACCCACCCACAGGCTCATTGCTCACTCAGACCTGGAACATGTGATTACTCCTAGACAAAGGAGAGGGAAGAATGGGTTTGCCGTGATTTGTTTAGTTCAATTACAACCTATTGCCTGGGCGAGAAGGCAAGAGGATGCATATTAAATGTGTAAATAAGAGAATTTGCCTCAGAGATGAAAAGAAAGACCTGAGAAATCAGGAAAGGTTTCATGAACTTGTTTTTTTTTCGAGGTACTCCAGGTTTAGGGGTGCAGGTGCAATCAGTACTAGACACAACTATAAAGGGTCAGTTGTCTTTCTGCGGTCTCCCTTCCCGCTTACTCTGCCACCACTCCCCGCACTTAACTAGGGCTCTGTGCCAGCAGATTTTCTTCCTGTCCTCTGGTCAAAGCCTGCTCTGAGAAGAGCATCTGCTATCAGCTTGGACTCCCTGTAGTTTCTGATACGAATAAATGTAAGTCATTGCCATGCCTTTCTGAAGGAGATTTCCATTTGAAGCTTTACTTTATAATGAAAGGCTTTGCTCAGAATTCAAGGGATTTCAAGCACTGCTGCACAAATGAGAGAGCATTCAAGTGTCCCAAAGTTCACACTGAATCGATGGCTGACTCTATAGATGGCTACACATTCTGCTTATTCGGAAGGTTGGTACTGAATATTGGCTTACACTGCCATATTAACTCTAGATCAGGTCATTATATTTGTTTTTTATTGCTGTGTAAAAAAAATTACCACAAATAAAGCAGCTTGAAATAGCAAGCCAGTTTTGAATCTCACTTGTGCTGCGATTTCTGGCTTCCTCTTCTGCTATCAGCCCTGAGAAAACTCTCTGCTTTTGTTTTTATTTTTTTATTGTTGTTCTATTACAGTTGTCCTAATTTGCCTGCATTACTCTCGCCTGCCCTGCCCACTATTGCTGCCACAGTTAATCCTCACTCTCTAGTCCATGTCCATGGGTCATTTACAGATGTTCATTGACTAGTCCCTTCCACTTCTTGCCTCCCTTATCTCACTCCTCTCTGGTCACTGTCAGTCTGTTCCTTGTTTCCATGCCTCTCGTTCTATTTTGCTTATTTATTTGTTTTGTTCATTAAGTTCCTTTAATAGATGAGCTCATATGGTGTTTGTCTTTTGCCACCTGGCTTATTTCACATAACACAACACTCTTCAGTTCCATCCATGCTGTCCTATAAGATAGAAGTTCCTTCTTTCTGTTGCATAATAGTCTACTGTGTTAATGTACATGGTTTTTTTATCCACTCATTTACTGATGGACACTTAGGCTGTTTCCAGCATTTGGCTATTGTAAACAACACTGCTATGAGCATAGGGGTGCATAGGTTCTTTTGAATCAGTGTTTCAGGATTCTTAGGGTACAGTCCCAGCAGTGAAATTGCTGGATCAGAAAGCAGTTCCATTTTTAGTTTTCTGAGGAAATTCCATACATTTTTCCATAGTGGCTGCACCAGTCTGCATTCCCATCAACAGCGCACTAGGGTTCCCTTTTCTCCACATCTTTTCCCAGCACTTGTTGTTTGTTGATTTATTAATGATGGCCATTCTTACAGGTGTGAGGTGGTATCTCTTTGTGGTTGTAGTTTGCATCTCTCTGATGGCTGGTGATATTGAGCATTTCAAATGCATATGGGCCCTCTATATGTTTTCCTTGGAGAAGTGTCTGTTCAGGTCCTTTGCCCATTTTTTAATTGGATTTTTTGTCTTCCCGGTGTTGAGTCATTTGAGTTCTTTATCTATTCTGGAGACAAACATTTGTCTGAGGTATCATTGACAAATATGTTTTCCCATACAGTTGGTTTTCTTTTCATTTTGATGACATTTTCTTTAGCTGTGCAGAAGATTTTAACTTGATATAGCCCCATTTGTCATTCTTTTCCTTGTACAAGTTGCCCTAGGAGATATATCAGTAAAAATATTGCTATGTGGCATATCTGAAATTTTTCTGCCTATGTTCTCCCCTAGAACTTTTACATTAGCATAGCATGTTTAAGTCTTTCTTCCATGTTTAGTTTATTCTGGAGTATGCTATAAGTTGGTGGTCTAGCTTCATTCTTTTGCATGTAGCTGTCCAGTTCTCCCAACACCATTTGTTGAACATGCTATTTTTACTTCATTTTATGTTCCTGCCACTTTTGTCTAATATTAACTGACCGTAGAGACAGGGGTTTCTTTCTGGGCTCCCTGTCTGTTCCATTGATCTATGTGTCTGTTATTATACCAGTATCAGATGGGTTTGATTATAGAGGCCTTGTATTATAGTTTGATATCAGGTATTGTGATCCCTCTTACTTTGTTCTTCTTTCTCAAGATTGCTGAGGCTATTTGGGGTAGTTTTTGGTTCCATATAAATTTTTGAAATATTTGCTCTAAATCTGTAAAACATGTCATTGGTATTTTAATAGGGGTTGCATTGAATCGATAGATTGCTTTGGGTAATGTGTACATTTTAATGATGTTAATTCATCTAATCCATGACCATGGTATAGGCCTCCATTTATTTGTATCTTCCTCAATTTCTTTCTTCAGTGTTGTGTAGTTTACCAAGTATAGGTCTTTTATGTCCTTGGTTAAGTTTACTCATAGGTAATTTATTTTTCTTGTTGCTATAGTAAATGGTATATTTTTCCTACTTTCTATTTCTGATATTTCATTGTTGGCATACAAAAATGCCTTCAGTTTCTGAATATTAACTTTGTGTCCTACTATTTTGCCAAATTCACTTATTAGGTCAAGTAGCTTTTTGGTGGAGACTGTAGGATTTTCTATATACACTATCATGTCATCTGCAAATAATGACAGTTTTACTTACTCCTTTCCAATTTGGATGCATTTTATTTCTTTTTCTTGTTTGATTGCTGTGGCTAGAACTTCCAAACTATGTTGAATAGACGTGGTGAAAGCATACACCTTTGTCTTGTTCCCAATCTTTGGAAGAAAGATTTTAGTTTTTCCCCATTGAGTATGATGTTGGCTGTAGGTCTCTCATATATGGCCTTTATTATGTTGAGATATTCTCCCTCAATTGCCACTTTGCTGAGCATTTTTATCATAAGTTGGTGCTGTACTTTATCAAATGCTTTTTCCGCATCTATTGATATGATCATGTGTTTTTTTTTCTTTCATTTTATGTGGTGTGTTACATTTATTGATATGCAGATATTGTAACATCCTTGCATCCCTGGGATGAATTCCACTTGATCATGGTGTATGATCTTTTTAATGTACTGCTGGATCCAGTTTGCCAATATTTTGTTGAAAATTTTAGCATCTATGTTCATCAGCAATATTGGCCTGTAGTTTTCTTTCTTTGTTGTGTCTTTACCTGGTTTTGGAATTAGAATAATACTGGCCTCGTAGAAAGAGTTTGGGAATCCTCCCTCTTCTTGAATTTTTTTGGAGTAGTTTTGAATTTTTTTGGAATGAGAAGAGGAAAGAAGAAGTAAAATGGAGTAGGAGAAGGAAGGAGCAAAATATGAAAGCTGAAATAAACTATGATATAAAAACTAGTGACCTAATATCACAAACTTGAAGGACAAGAAATGAATGTTTAAAAGCTATGCAGGAGAGAAAACAATACAAATCATGAAAAAGACTTCAGTGGCATTCATCTCAGTAGAATCTAGTGTTTACCACTATCTCCTTTTCCTTCATCTGCCCCTAGTGATGTCAGATGGTATCCCAGTCTGACCTTAAGCAGCCTTTTTGAGACTATCAGGAATCTACCATCTGTGGCTGACTCCTTCAATCATTTATCTAGTCACTCTGCAATCAGCAGTCAGGCTGAAACACCACAGGGTGGAGCAGAGGAATTCCTGTGGGTGGGGCTATTGCTTCCCCTCAGGCTGATGCCACTTGGAGGGGAGTGGTCTACCTGAGCAAGATGAGTCCTGTAGTATGGAAGATGACTCAGCCCAGAGATCCCGGTGGTTGCTCTCTAAGTTCTCTCCCCAAAGCCACCATCCCCAGACTCTTCCTCAAGCACCTCTAGTCCTGCCCCTCCTTTGCTAGAGCCCAAGGCAAGGAACTACAAACATAATTTTATGTGTTGGCCCTTTAAGAGGCTCTCTGTATCGCCAGGCATCCCTTCCTGGCATATAGAAACCCTGCTGCTTTTCACAGCTGGATGTTATTTGGAGTCCTTTCCAGATCTGGTGCTATAGGCTAGGGAGCCCAGCCTGGGGTTTAGACCCCACACTTTCCAGGGGGAACCCCCTAGCTGCTGAAATTTCCCTCTGGTACTTCAACTGCTGCCCATGGGAGTCCAGCCAGCCTTCTTGCATCTCCCCTTCACTCCATACCAGTCATGGTGTGCTGATGTGGTTCTTCTATCTGTCCATGGTTACAAGGCTTCTCTCCAGCTATTGTTCAGTTGGTTATTCTGGATGATTTCTCTACAATTTAGTTGTAATTCCAGATTGCTCCTGGGAGGAGGTTAGTGTAGCTTCCATTTACTCTTCTACCATCTTGGATCGTCCTCAAAAACTCCTTGCTTTTAAAGGAATCATGTGATTAGATTAAGCCAGATAATCTCCCTATTTTTGAGGTCGACTAATTAACCTGAATTACATCTGAAAAACTCCTCTTGCCATGTAACATGGCAATATAACATAGTCAGAGGTGTAACACCAGGGGACAGAGATCATAGTAGGGGCTGTCTTATAATTCTACTTACCATGGTCATCTCTGGCTAAGAGAATGTCTTTGAAGAAAAGTCTGCCTTATTTTTTTCTGAAATTTTGACCAGTAGTAAAACAGAGAAGGTAAAGGAGTACTAAGCCACCCCAGTTCACCTAAATATGAACTTTTGAAATAATCACATCTTACGGAAGACAAAGCAGGGAGTGAGAAGAGAGCTTTAAGCCGTATGAAAATAAGAGTGGGAGGTGAAAGGATTGAGAAGTACAGGTTGGTAGTTACAAAATAATGTTGGGGATGTAAAATACAGCATAAGAAATACAATCAATAATATTGTAATAACTATGCATGGTGCTAGGTGGGTAATGGAAATATCAGGGGGTATACTGTGTAAAATATATGGTTATCTAACCACTATGCTGTACACCTGAAACTAATATGAAATAATATTGAATATAAAAAAGAATATAAACAAAAGAAAATAGGAATGGAACGATGTTTGTTTTGTGTGCTTGCATATTCCCAACCCAGTAAATCACATAGTAAGCACACAGTGTTATGAATAAAGGATTAGACTATGCATTAGTCAACTTTTGTTTTGTTAATAATGCCCCCCAATCAAAGCACACAAATATATAAAAGCCTCTCAGAACTGGACGTAAATCATAAGTCAAAGCATCAGTCCCACAGCCATGGGATGAAAGTTTGGTCCATCTACTGAGAAGCATTGCAACATCACATGGCAAAGGACAGAAGGAATAATACCAACACTGAGAGAGGGCAGTTCAGCTGGCAATAGTGATATGATCTATCACAGACTACAGACAATTTATTGCCTAATAATTGTCCCTGCTCTTCTGTTAGCAGCCTCGCTAAGGTTTGGCACTGGAAGAAGAATATTTAGATAGAAAGGGTATCTGATTGAGGTTTCCCTACTCTATCACTCTGACGTCTGTCTTCCTCTGAGTTCTTTTACACTCTGTTGTGGACAAGATACCAGGCTACAATCAAAATTCAGTACAGATACTTAAATAACCCATTTGGCCAGCCTCGCTGCACCCCCTAGAGCTCCTCCAATCCTAGTTTTAAGAACAAAATTTATTTATCTCTTTTCCTTATTCTGCAGAGACCCCCCCCAACCCTTCCAGGTACGATATACCTTCTCATATTACCTAATCTATGAATTTTACATGGAAGATTTGATTTCTCACTGAGCTTTAAATATGCCTTAAGCCCAACCTAATTGGAATAATGACATTAATTTTACCTCAAAGATTGATTATAAATACTGCTTTGTAAAGGACTATTTTTGTAGCTCAATCTATCTTTTTTTAAAGAAGTATGTATCTTTTCCTTTCCTGCATTCAGGCAACATTTTTCTTAAATTATAGAAACATATAGTGAAAAAATATTGCTCTCTTACTTTTAATGCATGTTCATTTTTCAAATTTAGAAGAAAAGTTGTTGTGGAAATAACATTTTAGTTAATAGAATGCTAACATATTATATTATATGCCTTGCACCTTGGGTAATGTGATGTATGGAAAATTACTTAGCTATTAGTCTTCAGTGGGAGCCAAATGAATAAGGATAATTGGTAATTCATCTTATTTTCAAGGATTTTCAACACTGTCTGTGTCCTTGGGGACACTTTTGCAAATGTTACACTTTACTGTTTCCTGATCCTAAGCGACAGGAGGCTTTATTTTAAGTCTAAGATTTAAAAGAGGATTGAGGCTCCTCTGAGCTATGCATTTGTAAAGACAGGCAGGTAGAAATATAACCATTTGTTTGCATTTCTTTTCAAATACGACAGCTGGAACAATGGCTGTGTTTTCCTTTGTGTGTAAAGGTTCTGAAGCACCATGGACAGTCACCATCATTCTATTAGCAAAGCTCAGTGTAGCCTCACATCTCACCTTTAACTTCTTGGTCTTTGGTCTTGATGAACCACCTTTTGCCATAAAGGGAAAAGCAAAAGTTCTCACTGCCCTGCTAGTTCTCTGATGGGTGTCAATAGGTCTTTCTGTTAGCTGGTGATAGTGAGAGTCTCCAGAGACCCTTGCTGAATAAACAACAATTGATGAGGTGGTTGGGGGAACGTTCATGTGGGTGGGTATCACAAGAGAGTCAGAAGCAAGCAGTTCTGGTTCTCACAGCTGCCCTGACAGGGTCACAGGTACCTCCAGAAAATAGCCCCATGACATCTCCTAGACTCAGTGTTTTCCTGCCTCTTGGGTTTATTACAGTTAATGCAATTTTTCTTAAAGAGATTGGACTCTTTAAGATAAGGGTAAAGGGGGAACTGAACTATGCAATGGAATTATGGAGCAAAACTAGCTAGCTGTTTACCAAACCTTATTCTGCTTTTTCCTGAGCACATGAACCACATTTTCTGGACTCGCCTATAATTAGATGTGGATCCTGAGTCCAGCAAACAGAATATGGACAGAAATTAGGTGTCCACTCCCCAGGAACATACCATAAAACACCCATTAGCAATCCTTCATTACTTGGATGAAGATGGTTGTTGAGGTTGGGTGGTGATCTTGGAAACCATGCAATGAAGATGGTGTAGTGACAAGGCAGAAGGAGGCCGAGTAGCTAAGTCACCATTTAGAGGAGCATCCTCCGCTGATCAGGAACTCCTGTTTGAACCTTCTTTGCGAGAAGAATAAATTCTTGTTATATTTGAACCATTATGTATTTTGGGCTTTGCTATTGCACTCAGCATTTCTTTTTAACTAATGTATATACAATTTTATTGTGTCTCAAAATTATAGAATAGGGTAAAAAAATGACCTGTTAAATGAAATCCAGAAACAGCATAAGAAATTATATCCTTAGAGAATCTTGAAGTACACAAATCATTTAATGGGTGCATGTCCTTGAAGAATGTGGAAAGGAGAATGGAACGTAGGAAGAAGAATGAGGGATTGTTATCTAGTACTTACGGACCTAAATCTGAACTGTAACCAGAGTTAGCATGGTGGAAACTTTATTGCTACCCACTGAGGTTTAGAGATTTTTAATCAGTGAATGTACTTGATGAAGCTTTGGGATGACTACAGACTTGATCATTGTCGATTGCAGAGATATTTCACTAAGGTGTACACAGCTTCCTGACCCACAGAAACTGTAAAATAACAAATTAACTTGTTACAAAATAATAAAAAGCTATTATAGGTTGGATATGCTAAAGCTGTATATATAATATACACACAGATACCCTATCACTCAGAATTTCTACTCATAACCATCAAAAATGCATAAATCCATGTTCACAAAAAACACAAAAAGGAGAAAAGGAATGTTCATAGCAGTACTATTTATAACAGCCCACACCAGAAACTTGTCCAATATCTACAACAGTAACCATCCACCAAATGTAGTGGGTAAGGAAATTGGGATGTATTCCCCAAATGGAAAACTATACAGCATTGAGAATGATCAATATGTAACTAAACACAACAATATAGATACATTTTGTAAAAAAATCTGGGTACAAAAGAGAACCTGATGTGTCATTAATGTATATAAAGTACAATGTTTCTAATCAGTATAATGTCAGTATAATGATTACCTTCTGGGGGCTTTTGAAGTGGAAAATAGGCTCGAAATGGGCATTGTGCACATTCAAGGTGACATTCTGTTTCTTGAAATGAATGCTGTACATGGTATGCCGTCTTTGTGAAAACTCACCCATGTTTATACTTTCATCTATTTACATTTCTGTACAAATGTTAAATATTAATTACAAATTTCTTGAAGTTTAAAGAATGTGTGTGGCTTTGCCATAGAAATTTACCTTAATGATATGGAGTATATATATAAATAAAGCTGTGAGTGTTCTTTTGTATTTTACTGCTGTGTACTGTTTCAGAAACTTGGAGACAACCTATATGTCCACTTGAGTGATTGGTTAAATTTATTAATTGTAGGGCATTCATCAAATGGTTTACTGTAAAGCTATTATAATAAATGTGGGAATCTGTATTGATACACTAAAACACTCATTACATGCTTCTCAAGGAGGATAGCAGATCATAAACATACGTGCCAGGGACTGGCAGTACCATGATGGGTTAGGGAGATTGAAAGATACTTACAAAATACTAATTATGATTCACTTGGGTGGTAACTTCATGGCTGATTTTTTTCTTTTGGTTTACATATATTTTAATGTATCAGTGGATTTGGTTTTGTTTTATAGTTTAATATTTTCTGTTAAGACCTTAAAATCTAAAAGTCATGCTTTTTATTCAATGTTCATTATATGCACACTTATCACATTTAACCATATAGACCTTATACAAAGTCAAAATTCATTAAATATTCACTTACTGCCTGACTAAAATTCTTGAAAGTCAAGATAACTGTTCATCCTGATACAAATATTTTCACATATCTTAGAGAAGGGCATTTGTGTGCTCTAACAAATTATATAGAGACCACATCTGAAGATGTTGTCTGTCTGTGTTCTGCCTTTTGTGTGGGAGAATTGCATGTTAGAACGTGGCATAAAGACATTTTGGAAATTAATTTAAATAAGGGAAAGATGCCACTGAAAAAGGACTATAAAGGTAATGCCTCCAATTGGTTAATAGTTGGTGGACATTTTTTGTCAAGCCTATTGAACAATGTGTTAATTTCACCAGACATTTCATCTCCTTGTCTGATGTAGACTCCTTGTCTGATTCTGTGAAGGTCACATAAATCCTGCCTTATTCTCAGCAAGGAAACAACCTGCCAGTGCTTCAAACCCAGGCAGGTGGTTGGTGACAGGATGCCTAGTGATCCGAAGCCGAGAATTATAACCGGTTGTTGATTCTGCATGCAAGGCTCAAGTTCTGATTTTGTATTCCTGTCTGGGAATAACTGTAAAAAATAAGGAATACTGGAAAAACGAATAATGGTTTTGAGCAGTTGTTTATTTTCCTTCCTTTTCTTTTTGCCTTTTGTATAGTTTGTGCATGGGTGTGGCGCTATGCCCTGCATTAAACATCAGCAGCTCTTAATTATTTGGTTGCTAACAACTGTCCGCTTAAATGTAAAACTCCAGCTTGACTGTCTCATTGGAAACGAAACTGTTCACAAACACCAAAATGTAAATGGGAGAGGAGGGAAGGAATGCAGAAGAAGAATGAAGCAATAAGAGACAATTACAACGCATTTTTCAAGATATAAGAGCCAGGACTTGGCTTATCACAAAAGTAGCAGTTCATTTTATATTTTCTGCAAATTAATTTAGGTAATGTAAGAGAAGTGGGGTAAAGGAGTTAGATTCATTGAATAATAATACATAGAACTAGAAAGACAGCAAATGAATAATTACTATCGAAATTACAGGTTATGCAGGCTTTTCATTTCTCACTTCCCTTCTCCTAGTCTTGGGCCATTTCCCGACAAGAATATAGCCAAAACTGAAGAAAACATGATGGAAGCTCAAATGGGTGCCGTTCATCTGCTTGCTGGCATCTAGTTTAGAAAGTAAAGTGAGGGATATCTCCAGAACAGTTGGCTTCATTGAGAAATTATCTACAGATCTGTAATGCAGGGTTTTTTCCTAGTTAGTCCCATTTACCATAAATGCGGCTTTAAAAATCATTACATTAAAAAGCCAACCTTGTGTTTTTGTATTGTATATATGTGCTTATGTTTGTGTGAAATGAGGACAATACACTTAATTTTGGGACTGTCAGTTTTCTCACCACAGTGGGATAATTTTAATAACATGAAACAAACACGCTAGCATAGTGCCAAATATATATATATCAGTTTGAACAAGAAGAAGTAAAGAAAAAGCTACAAGCTTGCTCATATATAAGAATTTTAAGATAATTTAGCAAATTACAGGATTATAAACCTTCATTTTGGTTCAATGACTTTCATATTCTCTAACTTAAAAAGTAATAATTAAGTATCTCAAGAGTTTTCAGCACTGAGACGTATATATAATGTTGTATAGTAATCATTTGATCAGATATAACAGTGTTTACTAAACAGAAGAACTCCTATAAAACTACTGGTTGACTAAAGCAGTAATAAGACCAGGTTCTTAGCAACCATAGTTTTGAAAGTGGACAACAAACTACTGGGTTCTTTAACCCAATATTCTTGGCCCCATCCATATCCATATATCTGTTTGACCTGTTCTCTAATCTGAGCAGTTCAGTGGCTTTAAGTTTTAGAACTCTGAATTTTTAGAAGTCATAAAAGCGATGACACTGGATGGTATTATTTGGCACACGAGAATGGGATGTCAAAAAACAGTTGGCGGAACTCAGGGCGTGGGTGTAAGTTCTTCAAGGTCAAGAGCATTTTTCTGCATTTCTCTTCCAACCTCTTTTTCATGCCTGAAACAAGGTTGAGCCAGAAATGGGTACTTGGTAAATATGTTAAGCATATTAATGAAGAAATGAATTACCATGAAGTTACCATGGCTTTTGACCAGTTGAGTTATCCTGTACTTCATATTTTTAAAACTTTGACTCTTTACAGAGCAGCACTAATGGATAAACAATGTAAGCCACACATGTAATTTTAAATTTTCCAGTAATCGCATTTAAAAAATAAAAATAAAGTAGTAAAATTAATTATAGTACTATATTTTATTTATTCCAATATATCCAAAATATTAATATTTTAACAGGTAATCATATAATAATTATGAAACGTTGCATTATATTTGTGTACTGTTAGTGTGTTTTATGTGTGCAGCACATTCAGACAGCCACATTTCTAGTACTGAAAATGTCAGTAGCATATTAGACAGTGCACCTGTAGAGCAGCCACAACCTGATTTGAAAGATACAAAATCAAAGCAGAATCTCAGATTTACAATAACATAAGTGGTTCATATGGAAGAACATGGAATTAGAAGTTAGGCAGAGCAGAGCTAGTTTTGAATCCCATTTACTGTGTGATTCTCAGCAAAATAGTCTCAATGAGTCTTTTGACTCATGCATTAAAAAATTAATGAGATGTTGCTGACATTTTTATTATATTAGAAATAATGTATGTGAAAGGTCTCCTATAAGGTCTGACATATAGTAGGTGCTCAGTAAAGATTATGAATAATCATTTTTTTGCTTATTATAATTATTTGATATGTTTTATGCTTCTCAGTGGTTTGTGATTTAAAAAAAATGAGATTACACATCCTTTCTAAAAAGAAACAAGGCTTGAACCCCATTACTTGATTACATAGTGGGTATTAGCCCCTGTCAAGGTTTCTCCAGTTATTTCTGAGTGTTCATCACCACATAAACTCATGTACATCACATGTAAAGTCCTCATGTACCTTATATATCATTGTCAGGGTGCTGTCTAGACAACTGGGGAGCCCCCTGGTTTTCCTGCTGGCACCTTGCCTCTGCGACCGCTCTGATGCCCTCTTTTCATAGAAAGGATCTTGACTTCACGAAGTCAAAGACAATCCAAATATTCTCCACATGGGAGAGAAATAGACATTTTTGAAAGTATAAATATCTAGAAACTTATCACCCACTAGTTTTTCTGAAATTGAATTACTCATGTACTCCAGCAAAGAGAAGGCTGAGTGGTAGTTTGACAAAAATACAAGAAATGATAGCAAATAGAGAGACTATGAAATTAAGCACAATTGTTAGGCAAGAATTTAAAAATAAAGAGATATAACTCATAGACAATACTACAAAGTATAAAAGAAAACTAAGAGTGGAGTACTGGTAGAAGGAGAAAATAAGTAAAGGTGTGCTTATGGTTTTCTGTCAAATGAAGAAAGGCTAGATAATCTTTTCTTTTACATTAATATAAAACTGTTTTCAAATGTTAGCTATAAATTTTAATATGTACATTAATAGAATATAAATAAAAAACTATAACAGCCAATGTAGCAGCAAACAAAAAACAAGTAGTATATGATTAATATAGGCAATAATTAAGGAGGAAAATAAAAATGTAAGCATTGAAAAATAAAATGGCTGTATTAGAATCTCACCAGCCTAGTGTTGTCATTGTGGGCACACCACTAAATCACATTTTCCATCATTCTGAGCAGTTTGCTGTAGTCACATGACTTCTAGCTACTAAGGCATAAGAAAAACTGGTATGTTTCACTCATTATTCAAGACTCATCCAGCCCTGGCTGGTGTGGCTTAGTGGATTGAGCGCGGGCCCTTCCCCTCTAAACATAAATAAATAAAATCTTTTTAAAAAATTTAAAAAAAGACTCATCCAAAAAATTTCCTGTTGAGCATTCCTTGACACATTTCCTCAGATTGGATGGAAATGTGTACGACAAACTTGAACTTGACAAAATTCACTGAAGATGACAAAAACCTTTATTACTCTTGAGTCTTTCAATAATTGTATGGAGGTGTACCCTCTGTTCCTTGCTATGCTGGACCACTCAATACTACTACATGAGAAATAAACTTCTATACATTTATGTCACTATACAATGTTTTTGCGTCTATTTCATGCTACTAGTATTTACCCTCACTAATGTTACAGCCAAAATAAAACCAAATATAGTAGTGACTACAATAAACATGAATGAATTAAATTTCAAAAACTAGATTTAATGTGATTGACTTTCCCAGATGGAGGGGATCAGCTCACATCTTGAAGGCGTATTTACATGTGAGGGAGGGAGGCAAGATTTCTCTGAAGGAAATGTATGCTGCTATCAATCTCATGGCAAGAAGTGGTATAGGACCAGACTTAATGGAGGTGAGAGATTATTCCCTTGAAACTCTTTGGTTCTTTTTTTATTATTATTGTTCTTTTTGATTGTTTTTTTTTTATTCAGAGCATTTCTTGTTTTGAATCTACCTTCCATGCTTCTTAACTGTGTTTAGAACATTCATATCTTTGTGGTTTTGTGCAAAATTTTGGGAAGATCTCTAGGTTGTTATTGTTGTTTTCAGATGAAATAATTTTACTAATTTTTTCATTATACTTTTTTGAATTCATATTTTTAACTTCTAACATTCTGCTTCTCTTTCATAGCACACAATTCTTGTTTTACATATCTATCTGAGGATACTAATTTTAATTACTTAAAGATTTGTTTGTTTCCTACATATGTTCTGTTGTCTTGAAGGTTAATGTTGGTGTTTTTTCACTCTGATGTTTCTTTTATGCTATTGTTTTCTTTAAATGTTCCATGGGAAATCTTGTTCACCTGTCCATTGTATAAGGTTCTTTTTTTAAATTTAATTTAATTTATTTATCTTTAGAGGGGAAGAGAAGGAGAGAGGGAGAGAAATATCTATGTTTGGTTGCCTCTCATGCGTCCCCTGCTGGGAACTGGCTTGCAACCCAGGCATGTGCCCTGACTGGGAATCGAACTGTGATCCTTTGGTTCACATGCCTGCGCTCAATCCACTGAGCTACACCAGCCAGGGCTAAGGTTCTTGACAGAGTAGTATATTATTCTTCAAAGTGTTTTCACACCAGCTATGAATATTCTGTTTTCCTGGCAACAAATTTAGGTTATGATAGAATTTTGAGCTTCTGTGAAAGAACAGGTTGGGAGCATGTACTCAGACTGTCTTTCTTTTTGGATATGAGGTAAGCCTGCCTTTTTAAGATTTCCTTCAGCTTCAGTTTGGCTCTAGCTTTGGCTTTGAGAAGATCCAGCAGCAGATTTACTACTCTCTCCAGAAACCTATTCTCGTGTGTTTAGTTTGAAGGAAAACATCAGAGCCAGAGCATCAAAAGGATGTGATGGTTGCAACCGTTTCACACACTTGTCCTCAGTTATCCCATTGGCCACCCAGCTCTGGCTTCCAACCTCTGCTGCATCTGATAGGGGTCATTACAGCTTTCTTTTAGGGAAACATACCTTTTAAGTGATCCTGTCTTTAATCATTTAGTGGTAAAGTTTATCATTCCAGTTAGGGTCTACTGTTGATATAATTTTCTCTGCTTTGTTATCTATAAAGTCTTCAATATTTTCTTCTGCCTGTGCCTTTGTTCTTTGCCTGTGTACTCACTTTTATGTTGTATATCTTCTATTATTTTAAAGTGATTGGAGAGAGATGGAAGGTAAACGCATTTGTCCATTTACCTTTCCAGTTCCACCATAGAGTAGAGGTATTTCTTGATTTCCACCAAACATCAGTTTTTCAATCTCCAAATGCTTAAATTCTTAAATGTTCTCACCACAAAAAAGGAAATGGTAATTATGTAAGGTGATGGAGATGTTAACTAACCCTATTATGCTAATGATTTTACAATATATATGTGTGTCAAATAATCACATTGTATACCTTAAACTTATGTGATGTTATATATGTCAATTATATCTTAATAAAGCTGGGAAAGTTAAATTATAAAAACTTTAAAATTAGCTCTTTAAACAAGCTAGCCTCACCAAATATTAAAGCATATTATGAAGCTTCTATAATGTGTGGTATTGTTATTGGAGCATAAGCAATGATGGAAATGAATAGGAAACTGAGAGACAGATCAAATGCATTGCCAGTTTGGTATAGAATAGTTACATATTAAATCAATAGGGAACAATTTAAAATGTAATAAATTCTAGCCATTTGGGAAGAGATTAAATTAAATTTATACGTTACTCTGTGTACCAGAGTTCTAAATGGAAAAAAAAATGGAAGCATCCTCAGAGTCACTATAAAGTTGATGAGGGGGGAGTTTGTTTTTGTTTTGAATTATTCTACACCAGCTTGACTAATGGGAACTGAATTTCCCAGCAACCCCGTTTCCAGTTGGCCACAAGAGGAACTTACATTGCTATACAGGAAATGGAAAAAAATAAATACAAGTATCATTTCATGCTTTAGTATTTTTTCTATTTTCTTTTGTTTTCATCAGTTTCTACCAGGCATTGTGTCGGTGTGCTTATGTTCATATGTTATTGCAATCTTACCTATTTAACTAGCATGTGAGTGGAAATGGGAGTAATTATCTTCCAGGTGAGTTGATGACTTGCAGGCATAAAAGTAAAGTAGCTACAGATAGTTTCTGAAAAAACTGATTGAAAAAATATCTGCATGCATAGATACGTGTGTGACTGATTTCAGTCCAGAAAAAAATTGTATGGTTGAATTCTAACACTTGGGAATCATGGGTTTGTGTGGTCTTTACATTCCCTGGCTTACATCACTATATTTCTGCTTCCTATAACTATTAAAGAATAAAACATTTACTGCAGTATGCCATAGCGAAAACATTTAAATTCTTAACATATGGGCATATTTCACAATGTGACATGAAAAAGAGAACACATGAAGACGTTATTTACCCGTGTCACTTTTAATCAAAGAGCAAAATAAAGAGGTGAAAAGGTCTCACATAGTGCAAGTAGATGGTTTGATGTTTTTACTTCTTAAGTAAAAATGATAGGCACCCAATTTTACTAAAATAATTTAAGTGAATATCTGGTAATTAAAGTATGCACATCTGTCCCTTCTAAGTAAGCATTTGCATCCTATCAAGGAAAAAATGGATCATCATAGGTAATGAATTCTCTGTGTTCAGACATATTATCTTCTCTGTTTCATCCATTGTCATAGCAACCATTGACTTCATATGGCCTGACTCAGCTACTCAGCAACCAAAGAGAAACGTCCTGTTGTCTGTAATCTGCTGTTAGGGGTGATATCTTTCGATTGCACAGCATAAGAGGTGATGCTTAAACCTACTGGATTATCTTTTGTGATTGCAAAAAAAAAATCAATGTCTGTCTTCTAAATACAGGGCAGTCACCATTTTGAAGTTTGGGTGGTAATTTCTATAGGTAAAGAACAGACTGCTTTAAGGGTGTCGGGGTTTCTTGGAAAAAATAAAATCAGGATACTTTTTAAATAGTTATTTGCTCAAACATTTTTATGTGTAACATAGATATGAGCAAAGATGAGATTTTTGAACAGAGAACTGTTGTAGGAGCACAGAAAACTCAATTCTATTTTTCTGTATCTTCCTGTTTTAAAAAATTTACAATCCTTTATTACATTGAGATAGTTCTTTTCTGTATGAAATAAATTTATAAAAAATATGTGCCCATTGAAGGGGGAAAAAGAATACCTATTTTGAACTGAGTGTTGAGTATTCAGTATTGATGTTCTTCAAAATAACATCGTAATGAGATAATAAAAATTCACCAGTCTTAGGTTTCTATATTGTTATATGTAGACTGTGTTGAAAAGATACAAATGAAGCTGAATGAAAGCACAAATAAGACTTTTTATTTTTATGGTGTTGGGCAGGACTATACTGAGGAAAAAACAACAATTAACAACAACAAATAAATCTTTAAAGAATTCACTTAAAATGTTAATTTTATTTCAATCATTCCATTTCTTATTCCCGAATAAAACCATTTTAGATGTCTGATTTTTTTAATGATTTTTACCTCAGTAGACTACACAGCTTTAAACAGCTTTCATCTCTGCAGGGAATATCAGCAGGGCAGAGGGCGGTCCCTACATGGGAAGACACATGAAAAAAAAAGCCCTATCATTTTTGCTTAATTTTTTATTTCACAATTATAGCTATATTTATTGCTTTATATAAAGAGTGGTGCTTATAAATATGAAAACTATCCCAGTAAGGAACACAATTATAAATAGCAACAGAAACTGCATGATTCAATGTGTGGGTGACACCTGTGTGGTGTGCGCACCGCCCATGGCTGTCTTAATAGAGATGTGGAGGCGCCTATACCTCTGAGTCCAGATTCAGCCAAACAGTTTAACAAAGTGGTCCTGGCAACCACTCCTGGGAATTTCCTGCTATACCATTTTATTTTATTTAGTGAAAAATCGCTAGGGAGATGTCGTCCTTGTATGTTTCGTGATATAGTCTTTCCTGTAAGTCAACCCTCGGTCCCTGTTCTAGTCGGCTGACCTGGGCCTTAGAAACAAAAAGCAGTGGGACACCTATATGACCACCAGCCCTACCAGTGACACCAGCACCAATGAATAACAGTGAGTCAGCACAAGTGACTGTGCCATTCACTCAGCTTTTATTAATGCGGATTCAATCCAAATCCACAGAAACTTAACAGTCACCCAAATAATCAGTAATAACATCACACGAGAGAATTGGGGGATAATGAACCTGACTCCCAAGTCCAGATCAGGTCCAGGTCCGGTAGGCTGTTGGACTGGGCGGTTGGCATCTTGCAAGGCAGAGTCAGGGGGACAGAAGTGCAGTGGAGCTCTTTGTCTCCCGAGGTGGAATGTGCAGGATGTCTCAGTGACTCTCTCTCTGGATGCGTCGTCCATGGTCTGAAGTCCTCTGCTTTTATGCTTCTCTGGTTGTAAAGTCATGCTAATTTTGTACAATTTCTCATAAACATGTTTTTCTTAATTTGGATAAGCACATGTTGTTTTCCTCAGTCTCAACAGGTACATGTTGGCCATCAGTTCTGATAGGCAAATGTTGTTTGCCCCACTGTGTGATGTGTGCCGAGGGTTTGTATTATTTCTCTGAGCTGTTGCTCTACTGAGCATGCTCTAAACATGGCTTCAGGCCCTGCTCTCCACAGGAGGAAAATTAAACACCTTAGAAATCTGAAATGTGGTTAACTCTTCCTCACCGTCATCTTGATTATATTTTCAGTTTTCCAGTCATTTACCTTATTCAGATGATTTGGTTTATCCTTTAGAATTGATCTTAAAGACAATCATTTAGTCACTTACTCTCATTTTTATCAGTTTTGTCATCTGTGAATTCTGTGTTTCAAGAATATTGAATCATACTAGTATAACGTCAAATGCTCAAAGTTCTTAGAAAAATGACTCTACATTAATACAAGGCAATGCTATTTCCTTTTAAAAAAATATTCTGTCCCTATGGGTCTTGGTTTCTCCCCTAAATATTTGAAATGTTGGAAGTCACAGTATTGATCTTGGCTTAAAGTCTGGCCCTGAATTTATCACATTGGTTTTGAAGCAAGTTAGGCTGTGAACAGTGCCAAAATATATCCATAATTTAGTATTCTTTCTCTGACTTCCCTGCACTGTCTCAAAGGGTGTATCCTCATCATTTCCCCACACTGTTCTGCATCTTTGCACCATCCACTAATGGTGAGATTCCAAGAGGTGATTGCTGTATCCTTCATAGCACCTTGTAGAAATGAAACGCCCCAAACTTGCATTATTTTTATTTTATTTAGCTTCACATTTTATTACATCTAGACCATCAGACTGTTGCCTTTATATATTAGAGGTTCAACGATTTTGGATCTCAGCTCAAATATTAGACTCATTCTGCCTTTTCCCACTCTTCTTTCCTATTTACCAATATAGAAAGTCTCCTTTATCATAATTCTCTCCCTATCTTCTAGATGTTAGGAATTGTTTTAAGGATAAATGTTTTAAACAATGAGGGATGAGCCAGAGGCAGTGGGGAGAGAATATATCTTTGCCTACAGCTCCCCTTCAGCTCTTCTAAGGTAACCAGAGCCACATGGGACTTGATTCCCAAAAAGGGAATCTGTTCTCTTGATGTTTGTATAAGGAGAGCTCTTTGCTCAGTAGCTCACACAATGGGAGAAAGGAGGTGCTTGCTACATCTGAGCCAAGACAGACAGTCCTTTAAACTCCACTAACCTTTTTGTTTTCTGGGAGCACATCAGAATGAACAGGTGAAATTGTATTTTAGAAGATTTCTGTGTGACGGGTAATCTACCCTTCGTTCCCTGCCACTGAGCTAAAAGGAGCACAGTGTAGATGTAGTTATCTAGTCCTTACTAGCCTGTAATGGCAAGTGGGTGTGTGCTGTGTGTGCGCATATGCATGTGTGTGTTTATGTGTATGTCTTTTGTTAGAAATGAAATGGTAAGAGCATGGGCTTTAGAACAAACTGGTTATAGGTTCCAATCTTAAATAACAAGTTGTCTTCATTTGTAAAATGGGGGAAAGTATCTATTTTATATGATTATTGTGATGTTATATATACTAGCATACTTTAAATACCTAGAATAGAGTATAGTATAGTAAATACTTGATAGGTGCTAGTTTCTTCCCTGGCCCAATACCTGGGAAAAAAAATTTTGTGGTAACACAATCTATGCTTACTGCACTAGTTAGCTATTGCAGCATTACAAAGCACTCTAAACTCTTCAGATAATTACCATTTAAAAATATTTCTCATGAAGGCAGAGATGGATTTTTCTGCTAATCTAGGCCTGGCCTGGCTGATCTCCCGAGGGCTTGATCATGCAATCAGTAATGAGTCAGATGGGGAGAGTAAGTTTAGGATGACCTTGTATGTGATGACTGGGCTTTGCTCCCTGTCTCTCTCTTGGCCCTACAGCAATCTTGTCCAAAGGTAGGTATTCAGGAGCAAGCAAGCCCATGTGTAGAAGGAAGCAAGAAAAAATAATCATGTGCTTTTCAAACTTGCATTACATTTGCTAATATCCTTTAGTCAAAGAAAGTTATTTGGCTGAGCTGAGAATTAGAGTTTGAAGGGATTATAATGTTGTAGGACAAAGGGCATGAATAATCAGAACCATTAGTACAATCCACCTACCACTCCTACAAAACCCTTTTTTCAGATCGTTTTATTCAGTCATGGTTTGATCAGAGCAGTGTAACACCTACAACTCATCCACGGATGCAGAATAAGGGATCTATTTTAGGAACTAAATTTTACATAATGGTGGGACCTACCGAAGTAGGTGGTAGGCCTCTCTGTCTAGTACTCATTCAGCCAGACTGGCATTCAGGTAGAAGAGAAGGATGCGAAAGAAGTCAATAATTAGAGCTCATGAGAAATATAAACTGAGACTCAAGTCTGTCTCTTACACCTCTAACCTTGGTGTGGTGGGCGACCTGAGAGAGAAGATGGTACTCTTCACCACGAGCTACACACACATTGGCCCAAGGATAAAAAGAACGGAAGGATTTAGATGGGTTCTGGAGGAGCTGTTGGTCCAGTTATTGCCCTAATGCACTCCTAAGATGCTCTTTAGCAATGATTTTCAACCAGTGTGCTGCACGAATTTTTAAAATGTGAAATACCTGACTATTTAGTCGGGGGCACTAACCTCCTTTTCCTTTAGATTAGATTGTCAAATAAAAAATGACAACAACAGCTGTCGGTGTGAATGAATCAAAATTATACCTATTTTTTGTCAGATTAGCAAAAAATATATTTTGTGTGTGCCGCAGAATTTTAGTATTTAGTTTAAGTGTTCCATAAGATGAAAGAGGTTGAAAATTGCTGCACTAGATCAAGCTTCACAGTATAAAAATGTATGGCTGCTGCTTCACTTTCATTGTCCAAATCTCATACACATGTCTCCTGTGGCCACCACTAAGCTGGAAGTATACAGGGAAGGAAATTCTGGAAAATGGATTTTAGTTTGGTCTCTTCTGCTTTATTGGAGTCTATCTTTGTCTTATATTACTTTGTATTTTTAGCTGAACTCATCTTTTAAGAGTCCTCACATTCAGATCCTCTCCCAAAGAGTGTAGGTAGCTAATTCACTCAGTAGGGCAGAAATGCTGAAAAAAATCAGTTATATGATAGCATCTAAAAGATTGGCATTTTTTATGGCTTTTCCAATCTCATAATTCTGGATAAAATACCTCATGATTTCCACTTTCCGTCCAGATCAGAATATGTTTATAAAATGATTTCAAACCACAATAATAAAAGGTGTTTTATAAATGCAAAGATTGAGACTGAGAATTTAATTTCTTAAATAATGATCACAACTCTAAGTAATCAAAAGGACAGATGAACCAACCAAGTATATTAGGGATTTGTTATCATTAAAAGAAATTGCTGCAATAGATGAAGAATTAAGTTCTTTAATTAATAAAAAGTTAGTGAAATTATTTTACTTCAATGTAAATTCACACAATTCAACATGTAGACCTAATTCTCAAAAGGAAAATCATAGACTTTTTACTTGAATACAATCAGCAATCTAATAGTTGTATTGCTATTTCTTATGAAAATATTTTACTATAAAAATAGCTAACCAGTTCAAAGAAAATTCACATCTCTATATCTACCTAACTTACTAACTATATTTTATTGAAAATTCCTGGCTTGAGTAACAAAAAAGTCTAGTTTTAATTTTCAGTGGAAAATTAAAGTCATTGTGATATAAGTGGTTAATTACGAGAAAAGAGTGCAAATGAAACTGTTAGTGAAGATGCATTCTATGAACAGTTAATTCTAAAGGTAATGTTATTGAACAAAGTGGGATTTGGCTGCCTGCCGCCATATACAAGCATAACACAACAATTGGTAGGGAAGGAAAAAGGGTTTTATTAGAATGTTGCCCAATTTGGGGAATCTGGAGATTCCCCTGCTTCAAACCATTCTCTTCTACAAAGTGTAGAAAGAAGCCAGCCACTCCCAGGACCAGAACCAGTGTCCAGACACCCTACTTGATCCTTATCTTTCCTTCTGGGACCAAGGGTGCTACACGGGTGAGTCTCCATCTGTCCTGCTCCAGACTCTCTCTCCCTGGAGAGTGCACTTGTGGGCCTGCGTCTCCATTGCTCTACTATAACTTCATCCCTCTCCCGAGGCCAGGGAGCACTGCCAGATTGCTGGGACCAGTTGTGCAAGGGGTTCTGTCCAAGGGCCTGGGAATCCAAAGCTGCTCATGAGGCCTCTGGGGCCAGCAAACATTCCCAGCCTCCGCATCTGTGCATTGCTATCAGACTGAGAGAAAGGGAGTGGTCCAGGACCTGTGCTGTGTCCTGTAGGCCCGCAGCTGGCAAGGCACATGTCTTCCGCGAGCCTGCTCCTGACCAGGTGAGCAGGGCAAGGCAAAAGCCATGAGTGGGAATCAGTATCTTCAGGGTCATGCAACCATTCCTGTCCCCTGGACTGGACAGGGTGAGGGGAACACAAGAATGGATGAGTCTCTCCACACCCTTCATTTAAGTATTTCACCATAAAAATCCCAGCCAGCCTAGGCTGGCATCCACCACACTTGTCAGTTTGTAGGACGTCTCTGCTCTTCCTCCTGCTGCAATGATCTGGAAGTGGGAAGAAGGCTTTCTAGCCCCATGCAGAGGCACAGATTCTCTGCCCAGGGCAAAGCAGGGTGTTCCACACTGGCTTGCTTATGCTCATCCAGTGGAATGGAGTCATGCACCAGCTGTACTTCAGCCTACCCCCTTGGGTACTTCCCGAGGCCTTTTGGGTGTTTGTTTCCTCCCTGTAACAGTAATACCTTACCTCTGGATAGTTGCTGTAGGTGTGATACTGGAAGAGAGAACTAAATTTCTTTTTTCATCAAGATACACGCTTTATGATGATATAGCAGGATAAAATATAGATGACTATCCTTTTGTCATTTAGTTTTTATTTTGAATTGTAAAAAATAACTAATACATTAATCATGTTCAAGTGTACACTTGTGTTAACTGTATTCACATTGTTGTGAAACAGCTCTCTAGAACTTTTTTATTTTGCAAAACTGAAACTCTTCACCCATTGATCAACAACTCATTTCCCACGTCCACCAATCCCTGACCCCCACCTACTACTTTGTTTCTATACACCTGTTTTGCAACTCTCATGTAAGTAGAATTATACAGTATTTTTATAACTGACCTATATCATTCATCATAATGCTCTTAAGGTTGATCCATGTTGTAGTAGGTGACAGGCTTTCCTTCCTTCCTTTTTTCAAAGCGGAATAACATGCCATTGTATGTATGTACCACATTTTATTTATCCACTCATTTGTCGGTGGATGTTTACATTATTTCTACACCTTGCCTATTGAGAATAATGCAGTAATACAATAAACATTAAGTCCTACTTTTAATTATTTTGGATATATAACCAAAAGAAGTAGATTGATGGATTATATGCTAATTCTATTTTTAATTTTTTGAGGAACCTCCATGCTGTATTCCACAGTGACTGCCCCATTTTACATTCCTTCCCACAGTGCACAGGGCTTCAGATTTCTTCATATCCTTGCCAATACTTGTTATTTTTTTGATAGTGGCCATTTTAATGGTCTGAAGTGATATCTCATGGTTTTCAATTGCTTTTTTCTAATGATTAGTGATATCATTACTAGTCAATTTAGTTGAACATCTTTTCATAGGCTTGTTGACCATTTGTGTATCTTGTTTGAAGAAATATGTATTTAAGTACTTTGTACATTTTTAAATCAGACTGGCTTTTGTTGTTGAGTTACAGGAGGTTTTTTAAAAAATAGATTGTGGCATTTAACTTCTTATAAGTGTATGATTTCCAAATATTTTCTCCCATTCCCTATGCTGCCTTTCACTTTGTTGTTTGTGCGTAAAACTTTAAAAGTCCAATGTTAACTCATTTACTTTGGTTGCCTGTGATCTTGGTGTCATCTCCAAATCATTACTAAATCCGTTGTCATGAAGCTTTTCCTCTCTGTTTCCTTATAGTAGTTTTATAGTTTTAGCATAAAGTCCTGTAGTCAATTTTGATTTAATTTTTGTATGTATTGTAAGGTGAGAATCCAACTTAGTTATCATGCATGTGGATACTTGGTTTTCCTGCCACCATTTCCTAAGGAGCCTATCTTCTCATCATTGTGGGGTCGTAGCAACCTTGTTTTGTTCCCAAGACACAAATTAAATTTTTTCATTTTATTTCAAAGTGAGCATTTATGCCTGACTCTCTATTCTGTTTCATTTGTCTACATAACTGTCTTTATGTTGGTGCTACACTACTTTTATTACTATAGCTTTGTTATATATTATAAAATCAGGAAATGTTAGACCTCCAGGTTTGTTCTTTTTTATAAAAGATTGTTTTGGCTATTTGGGGTCCCTTGAGGTTCTGCATAAACTTTAGGATTTTTTTCTATTTTTTCCCTAAAATGCCATTTGGGATTTTGATAGGGATTACACTGACTCTGTAGATTCTTTTGTGTAGTATTGACTTTTTAACATTACTAAGTCTTCTAAAACTTGAACACATGGTATATTTCTATATATTTGTATATTTTTATAGTTTTTCAGCAATATTTTATACTTTTTGGTGTATAAATATTTCCCCTCATTGGTTAAGTGTATTCCTAAGTGTTGTATTAATTTTGATGCTATTATAAATGGAATTTTTCTCAATTTCCTTTTTGGATTGTTCATTGTTAGTGCATAGGAATGCAACTGATTCTTGTGTGTTGATTTTGTATCCTACAAATTTGCTGAATTCTAACAATTTTTTCATGTGTCTGTACTCTATAGGGTTTTCTACATATAAGATTGTAAGTTAAAAATGATAATTTTACTTCATACCCAACTTGAATATCTTTTATTTCTTTTTCTTGCCTAATTGCTCTGACTAGTACTTCTAGCACTATGTTGAAGAGAAATGGTGAGAGTGAGCATCCTTGCCTTGTTCCTACTCTTAGAGAAATATAGATGCCTATTCTAGAAAAATAAATGTGTTTAATTTAGGCAATACCTTGGTAGTCATATTCCTATCCTGTCATATTCTCTACTAAATTGCTCTGTGACCTTAGTTTTTATCATTTTAACTATAGCCCCTTAGGGTTTTTTTTTTTCAACACTGCCCTCTGATTTACCATTTCATTTTGACACATTAATTTTTTAAATTAAGTTTAAGTTCATTCATGATGTCTAATTTTTTCCTGGCTTCTCCTGGCTCAGGAATACCCATATAATAATGTTCTTCCTTTACCAATATTATTTTGTTGTTTTTATAATTAGTTTATGTAGTTTTCTGGTTTAATGAAACATTCTCTCTTCTTCTCTCATATGAGCTCATTGGGGAGATATATAATGAATTGCAGTCTTAATTTGTCCTTAATTTTTTATTACTAAATGTATAATCTTCTAGAATTGCCAGTGTTACTGATTTTACTCAGACTACTTCAAAGTGTTCATTTGGATGCAAAGTAGTAGGTTACCACTATTTTCATTGATTGAAAAAAAGCATGTATTCAATGTTTATTATTTTTCTTTTACTGAAATTAATATTGTGGTAGAGATCATGGAAAACTCTCTAGGGTGTTTTATAAGACATCCAGGAGATTTCCAGCCTCCTTCCTCTTTGTCTGCCTCTAGTATACAGGTTGGGAAGATAATGCATTGACACATTTATGGCTCACATATATGGTCAAATGATCATAGACAAGAGTTTCTAGACTAAATAACAGGGAAAGGACAATTTTTTCCAAAATTTGATGTTGGGAAAACTGCATATCCACATACAAAATAATGAAGTCAGTCAAAGGAAGGATTTAGATAGTCTGGTAAAAAATGGAGACAATTGCCCTAGCTGGTGTAGCTCAGCGGATTGAGCACGGACCTGTGAAGCAAAGGGTCGCCAGTTTGATTCCCAGTCAGGGCACATGCCTGGGTTGCAGGCCAGGTCCCCAGTAGGGGACACATAAGAGGCAACCACACATTGATGTTTCTCTCCCACTCTTTCTCCTTCCCTTCCCCTCTCTCTAAAAATAAATAAAGAAAATACTTTTAAAAAAATGGAGACAATTGATGTTATCTCTCTACCCTCATTGAATAAAGTTATGATGGCTGTATTCATACTTGGTGAACATGAGGAAAGGCTAAGAGAACTGAAAAAAATAGTCCTGACATTGTGAAGAAGCTAAACAAATGCCAGAGGTTTTCTATCTTCACATACCTGGTAAGGTGAGAAAAGTTAAATCCTAAAATGTCATTTCTGACCCTTTTTTTTTTTTTT
>PVKM010016490.1:0-26742 GCA_004027735.1 Carollia perspicillata
GAGGGGGTGGTGCAGTGTGGGAAGACTGGAGGAATATAAACCAGAGATCAGCAAACTTTTTTTGTAAAATGACAAGTAGTAAATATTTTAGGCTTTGCAGGCCAGAGAGATTCTGTTTCAACTACTCAGCTCAGCCACTATAGCACAAAAGGAGCCACAGATGATAACTAAATGGATGAGCATACTTGTGTTTCAACAAAATGGTATTTATGGCCCTGGCCAGGTGGCTCAGTTGGTTGAAATGTTGTCTCCTGCACCAAAAGGTTGCGGGTTCAATTCCCTGTCAGGGCACATACCCGGGTTGAAGGTTTGGTCCCCATTCGTGGGCACATATGGGAGGCAACCAATCTGTACTTCTCTCTCTCTCTCTCTTTCTCTCTCTCTCTCCCTTCTTTCCTCCATTAAAGAAATCAATAAATGTTTCCTCAGGTGAGGATTTTTTTTAAAATGCTATTTATAAACACAGAAATTTGAACTTTATATAATTTGCACATCACAAAATATTATTGATATTTTTTCCAACAATGTAAAAGTGTGAAAGTCATTCTTAGTTTGTGGGCCATGTGAAAACAAAGAGGCCACACTTGGCCAATGGGCTATAGCTTGCAAACCCCTGGTGTAGATGAGACAAGACTCACCATAAATTGATCACTATTGAAGCTGAGACAGATTTATGGAGGTTCACTGTAGTAGCCAGTCTACTATGATTATGTTTTAAGTTTTTCACAATAAAATATTAAAAACTAAAAAGGAGCCCTGGCTGGTGTGGCTCAGTGGATTGAATGCTGGCCTGCAAACCAAGGGGTCACTGGTTCGATTCCCAGACAGGTCACATGCCTGGGTTGTAGGCCAGGTCCCCAGTAGGGGGTGCATGAGAGGCAACCACACATTGATGTTTCTCTCCCTCTCTTTCTCCCACCTTTCTTCTTTGTCTAAAAATAAACAAATAAAATCTTTTTTAAAAACCCTAAAAAGAAAGGCATCTCCCTTTCCTTCTTTGCTCCTCTCACTGGATGGGAAATTGGTCCAGCACTGCACACCTGGACTTGTTAGCGGCTGTTTGTGAGCCCGCCCTCCCAGATAGTGTTACCTGCCCATAGTTCCAGGGCCAGGAGGTGATGAATCTCTCCTGACCCTTGTACACAAAGCCGTAGTCCATCATGATATACTCCTGCAGCAGTGTTTCACTTGGCAGATAGACATCATCTTCTGAGAAGTTAAGAGGAGCGGAGAAGGTAAAACACCAAACAAACAAAAAAAACACACCAAAAAAATGACAACAAAAAAACCAGAGTAGTAAAAATGAAAACAATAATGAAAATTATCTTTCTGGAAAAAGGAGAAGAAATGAGGTAATGAAAATAGAAACCAAGAGTGGACCCTTTAAAAGTCTACTATATGTTTTTGTAGAGGCCAGAGATAAAATCTATACTTTTAAAAAATAATGATTATCTTTCATTGATTGTAAAAGTAGCAAGCTTGTTGTAGAGAGTTGGAAAACATAGATGATAGAAAGAAGATAATGAAAACCACTGATTCCCACTCCTCAGAGACACTCACACTTTGGTGTATTCTGGCCACTCTCTCTTTCCCTGCACATATGTATAATATATTACGTGTCACATTATGTTCCATCTCCTAGTCTATTTCACTCAATCTCACACCATATAAGTCATTTCAAAAGAGAGTGTACGGGACCGAAATGTGGAGCTCTTAATGCTGTGACCCAAGGCTGACGTTCTCCATGGAAGGTAATAGACACTCAATAGTGCTATGTTTTCCCGGGGAGCTATAAGATTAAAAAAGAAAATCACACCACGAACATTTTCATCATGCCACTAAAAATTCCTTGTAAAGAAGATTTTTGGTGAGTACAAGGTAACGTAATGCATAGATGTGCAACGTTTTATCTTCTGGACTTTCTGAGTAGAATATTACAGAACATTCCCAATGGATCAAGTTGGCATTACCACCTGCGAGCAAGCTGTACCTGCACTCCAAGGGTTAAAAAGCAGGAAGAAATTCCCCAGGGAGTGAGTCAGGCCATAACCCTGGCCTTGAGAAGTCTCTATCTTCAGAGTATAGGAGCCAATGACTGCATCGGATGGTGTGAAGAGGGACACAGAGAGTAAGCTGGAGTTGATGGTGAAGTCAGAAGCACTCCAGACATTCCCTTGTTGGGTCTGGGTGAGTGAGAAGGTGGCTCGGGTTCCTGACAGCTCCGTGGGTGCTGGTCCTGTGTAGAAAAGAATGACTCCAAAGTGAGGTTCAAAAATCTATGTGACATGATTCCAGGCATCCTGGAAGGACCCTCACCTTTTCCCAATATTTGTCAATCCTCTTGGTTTAAGGTTTTTACTGCCGCTGGGTGTCCTTGGGAAAGCTACTTAAGATCTCTGGACCTCAGTTTTTAATCTGTGAAATGGGATCATAATAGTACCCACCTGAAAGTCTAGTCACAAGGATGAAACAAGTTTAAGTGTCTGAAGTTTAGAACAATGCCTGTAGTATATTTAAAGGTTGGTTGTTATTATCACAACTTCAGTTTTGTGAGGTTGCCAAATTCTTTCTTAACAACACTAATAGCGTGCTAACAACTTATTGAGGAATCCAAGAAGAAGAGAGGAAGGGCAGCTCAGAAAAGAGAGGTAGGGGCCCTACAGGTGAACTTTGCTGTGGGGAGGGTGAACTCACCAGTCTCAGCTATGAAGGTAATGTGGTCGGTCCCCCAGTGGAAGGGTCGGTTGAAATGCAGTTGTAGCATGAAGGGCTGGCCCCGGCGCACAATAAGCCGCTTGAGGCCCATCTCCTGTGTGTGATGAGCCTGGTTGTTCTTGGGGCTCTGCAGGTCGACAGACCTGAGCTCTAAGGCTACCATTGGGAGAGAGTTGGGTACAGGTCACTGCCCACTGTGGTTCTCTGGGTTCAGCATCCCCTGACATTGTCGATCATTTCTGTGGTACCTGGCTCTGACTTAGGTGAGATTCCAGACCTTAGGCCTTCTGCTACCCACTCCCTGGTTGCAGGACTCGGTCTCAGAAGGTGATCCAGCAGGCTCTGGCCCGAGAGTGCAGGCACAATGACCCCAGTGACCTCTGGACCTGGACCCGGAGCCATAGTGCTTGGGAATTAAGGTCCCAGAAAGTAAATCATTTCCAGATAACTGAAACTTACCCCACCACATACCATTAACCATTTGTGTTGATGTTCTTTCTATAAGTTACTCTATTATTCTGCTGATTAAAGAAAGAGCAAGTAAGAATTTTGTATGCATTAAGTCAATGAGCTGACTGGAGGCTGGGACTTCAGCTATAGGCAAGTTCCTACTTTAGGATACAGGGCAGGTGGAAGCCTCAGGGTTACTTATAGGTTATTTCGTGCTTCTCAACCATGTTCCCAGTATATGAAGGCACTTATCACTGCTTCCTGAGGTGCTACTGTATGGTGTACCTAGTGTACAGTTTAAGAATTTTCATTTGGACCTAAGGAGGAACACACCAAGACACAACATAATTACATTAGCCAAAATTAAAGATAAAGAGAATATCTTAAAAACAGCTAGAGGAAAGGAGAGAGTGACCTACAAAGGAGTTCCCATAAGACTATCAGCTGATTTCTCAAAAGAGACCTTACAGGCAAGAAGGGGCTGGAAAGAAGTATTCCAAATCATGAAAGGCAAGGACCTACAACCTAGATTACTCTATCCAGCAAAGCTATCATTTAGGATGCAAGGGCAGATAAAGTGCTTTTCAGGTAAGGTCAAGTTAAAGGAGTTCATCATCACCAAGCCCTTGTTACACAAAATGTTAAAGGGACTTATCTAAGAAAAAGAAGAAGATCAAAATCATGAACAGTAAAATGACAATAAACTCACAACTATCAGCAACTGAACCTAAAAAACAAAAACAAGCTAAGCAAACAACTAGAACAGGAACAGAATGACAGAAAGGGAGATCACATGGAGAGTTATCAGCAGGGAGGGGGAGGGGGAGAATGGGGAAAAGATACAGGGAATGAGAAGCATAAATGGTAGGTACAAAATAGACAGGGGGAGTTAAGAAGAGCATAGGATATGGAGAAGCCAAAGAACATATATGTACGACTCATGGACATGAATTGAGGAGGGGAGGACTGCTGGTGGGAAGGGGATGCAGAGCAGAGGGGGTTAAAGGGGAGAAAAAACTGGGAGAACTGTAATAGCATAACCAATGAAATATACTTAAAATATACTTAAATATGAGAAGAATTTTCATAACATCGTGTGCAAGAGTGCAGGCTCTCACTGCCTCAACTGTGAGTCCCTGCGTCATTTAAAGTCCCTAGACATCAGTGTCCTCAGCTGAAAAATTGAGACAATGCTAATCCTACCTCATAGGGTCCATATGGGCATTAAGTGAGATTTCACAGGTAGAAACCTTAGCATAGCAGCAGATACAAAATAAGCACTCCCCCAAAGGAAGGGCCTTCATTAGTTGTTCTTAGTAATAATGCAACCTCAGATTGCATTTGCTTTGCTATTTTTGCTGGTGATTTTAATTTTATTTCTGTCAACAACAACAACAAAAAAAACAACTGTTAGTTCTTTCCCCCTAGCAGTACATTAATTTATCTCAGTGACTCTCAACTGGGGAAGTTTGTCCCCTGGGGGACATGTGGCAATGCCTGAAGACATTTTCAGTTGTCACAACTAGGGGAAAGGCTGCTACTGACATCTAATGGGTAGAGGCTGGGGATGCTGCCAAACAGCATCCTGTAGGAAAATCTTGAGTTTGCTCTGAGTCATGATGTATATTGTGGGTCACAGTCAAAATGTTTGAAAAAAAAAATGGCCTAGATCCTATTGGAAACTAGTTGCATATCATTTGTTCCTGGGGGTCCTGACATTTTCATTCCAAGACCTACTGAGCCTTCCCAGAAAGCCCCTCCACCCCATACATAGTGGCCCCAATGGCCATTCCACCCTGAATGATCAGATACCCAGAAGAGGCAGTGAAGAACACACTCCCACAGGAAGGGCCAGTACTGGGGCAGCCAACTCCATTTTCCCTTGACTCAGGCTGACTCTTGGTTTAGGGAAAAAAGGGAGGAAGAAGAAGAAAGCTGTCTTCCTCTTCATGCACAAAGTTGCAGTGCATAGAGTAAACTCATTCTTCATTGGAGGCTCCAGTTTTCTTTTTTAATTCCATTTAATATAATTATGCTTTTGGCCCACCGAAGTGCCTTTCATGTCAGGGAGACAATGACTTCAGAGAACCAAAGGAAGGGCCTTCAAGGGAGCAGGAATACAAGCCAAGAGATCAGGAAGAAGTTCAACAAAGCAGGAAATCAAGTAGAATCAATTAGTAAAAGCATGTCAGTGCCCACAAGGCCTTCCTGACTTGGCCACTGGCCCACCAGAGTTAGTAACAATAAGAGGAGAGGTAAGCCCCAGCCACATGTCTCCTGGTGCTTTATTAAAACAAAGACGAGGACATTAAAAGGATAGAAATATATCCCCATGTATTACCGGTCTTAAAAAAAAGAAGAGGTTAAAACAGCCCTCGCTGCCTTCAGTGAATTCTGAGGTGGGAAACTCTTGCCCTCTGAGAGATCAAAGCTCTTGTGGAAGGTCTGATCTCTCCCTTTGAGTCTTGGCTCAGAGGTAACCACTGATCAGGGACTGTCTTTGACCTTTGAAGATGATGATGCCCCACCTCCTACCTATGGCCACTTACCCTCTCAACACCTTCTTTATTTTCTGCAGAGCACTAAATCATATCTAGAATTAGTTCCACAAAAGCAGAGTCTTTGGCTACCTTCTCACACCTGCTTAGGATGGAACACGGTTCCTAATTACTGATAATTATAGTTAATGTTCTTACTTAATTCTGACTGCAAGTCAGGTGCTGTCTGAAGTGTTTTACATGACAAATGATTTACATTCTCACAACTACTCTCCATAGAGGTATTAATATTGTTCCTGACATGCAGAGCAGAGCTGGGATTCAAATTCAGGTACACTGGCTCCGGAGCCTGCCCCCTAACCCTTTATGATCTTCTGCCTCCCTTTGTGGGTGTCTAGAGATGTTTGCTGAATGGTTATGTGCACACATGCATGAAGGAGGAGGAGGAGGATCTGGCAGAAGGGAAGTGAGGCCATAGAGGTGCAGAAGAAGAGCTTGTGAAGGCAATAGCGCCAAGCTGCTGCTGTTGGCTTCAGTAATAACGTGCACACCTATCCCAGATGGGTGAATAAAAGTTAGGTACATTTCTGAGGGCAATATATCAATATTTATTACAAAATAAAAGAAAGCCTTAAAACACAAATACCTTTGAGTCACAAGTTCCTCCTCCAGGAACTTTTTCTTTGAAAAAAATCATAATTTGGGCCTGACCATTGTGGTTCAGTTGGTCATTCTGTAGATCAAAATGTCGCGGGTTCAATCCCTGGTCAGGGTGCATATGAGAAGGCAACCAACTGATGTTTCCCTTTCACACTGATGTGTGTGTGTGTCTCTCTCTCCCTTTCTCTCTCTCTAAAAGCAATAAAAAATGTATTTGGGTGTGGATAAAAAAATCATAATTTGTGTACAAAAATGTAAGCATAAGGAAGTTTGGTGCAACCTACATAATCTTACAGTAAGAGTTGGATACACAAACTTTATTCCTCTCATCTTGATGTAATCAACAAAAAAAGGACAAAGAAGGGTTCCCGTCAAGATGGAGGTATTGGTAGAAACCCTTCGCTTCCTTGAACAACCAAAAGGAGGATAACAACCAATCTAAAATCAATAAACAACCAGAAGTGCCAGAAAATCAAACTGCATGGAACTCTGACAAACAAAGAATTACCGAAATAGTCAACCAGAACAACCAGACTGGTAAGACAGGCAGATAAAGAGACCACAGCAAGGCTGAATAGGAAACTGAGCCTCAGAGCTAACTGTGGTCTATGGCAGTTGCCAAGGTGGAAGAAGCCCCCAGTGTCACACGAGAGTTCGTTGGAAAGTGGGGTTAGAGCCAAGCAGGCCAGCTGCATTGTTCCCTCTCTGGTCCTTCCCCCACAGACAGGGCCTCAGTGCAGCAAGGAGGGCTGCCCTGCCCTGGTGAATACCTAAGGCACTGACCCCTTACAACTTAATAGGTGCTCCAAGACAAAGAAATAGGGCCCTAATGAAATAACAGAGCAAAACTCCAGAAAAAAGAGCTAAGCAATGAGGAGATAACCAACTTATCTGATGGAGAGTTCAAAGCCCTGGTAATCAAAAATGCTCACAAAACTGATTGAGCTTGGTCACAAAATGAAAGAACAAATGAAGGATACCCAAAATGAAACAAAGCAAAATATTCAGGGAACCAACAGTGACAGGGAAGAAACCAGGACTCAAATCAACAATTTGGAATAAAAGGAAGAAATAAGCATCCAACTGGAACAGAATGAAGAAACAAGAATTCAAAAAAATGAAGACAGGCTTAGGAACATCTGGGATAATTTTAAACATCCCAATATCTGAATCATAGGGGTGCCAGAAAGAGAACAACAGCAAGAAATTGAAAACTTATTTGAAAACATAATGAAGAAAAACTCCCCCAATCTGGTGAAGGAAATAGACTTCCAAGAAGTCCAGGAAGCCCAGAGAGTTCCAAAGAAGTTGGACCAAAAGAGGAACACACCAAGCCACATCATCACTAAGTTACCCAAGATTAAAGATAAAGAGAGAATCTTAAAAGCAGCAAGAGGAAAGGAGACAGTTATCTACAAAGGAGTGCCCATAAGACTGTCAGCTGATTTCTCAAGAGAAAGCTTACAGGCAAGAAGGGGCTGGAAAGATATATGCAAAGTCATAAAAGGCAAGGACATACATCCAAGATACCTCTATCCAGCAAAGCTATCATTTAGAATGGAAGGGCAGATAAAGTGCTTCCCAGATAAGGTCAAGTTAAAGGATTTCATCATCACCAAACTCTTATTATATGAAATGTTAAAGGAACTTATCCAAGAAATTGAAGAACAAAAACTATGAACAGTAAAATGACAACAAACTCACAACTATCAACAACTGAACCTAAAAAAAAGAAAAACAATGACAACAAAAACTAAGCAAACAACTAGAACAGGAACAAAATCAGAGAAATGGACATCACATGGAGGGTTATCAGTGGGGAGGGGGAGAGGAGAGGAGAAATAAAGGGGAAAAGATACAGGGAATAAGAAGCATAATTGGTAGGCATAGAATAGATGGAGAAAGGTCAAAAATGGTATAGGAAACAGAGAATTCAAAGGACTTATATGTACAACCTATGGATGTGAACTAAGTGGGGGAATGCTGGAGGGTTGAGGGATGCAGGGTGGAGGGGGGAAAAAGGAGAAAAATCGGGAAAACTATAATAGCATAACCAATAAAATATACTTTAAAAAGGACAAGGAATATGGGAAAATAATTCATGAAATATTAAAAGAAACATAAAAAACTAAAAACACCATATGTTACAGGTTATCTTTAGATGGTGAAATTGTAGGAAATTTCTCTTTGAGTTTTTTGGGGTTGTCCAAGTTTCTGCTTAAACATGTACTCTTTTCGTAATTAGGGGAAAGTGTTACTTTGATTAAAGGCAGATTTCTGAGCAGGAGTGGCATGATCAAAGCTGTCCTTCTGGATTAATTTGGCTGTGGTATGTAGCCCAGACTGGAGAGGGAGAAAAGACAAGCATGGGAAGGGCAGTGAGAACTCTGCTGCAATCATCTTAGACAAAAGGCTAATGAGGACTTACACAAAGGTGTGTGAGGGACTGGCATCCACGGGCAGGTGGCAGGCTAACAAACAGCTGGTTTGGAAAAAGACTGGGGCAGATTAAAAGAATCCACTGCCAACAATGTCCTGAGCAATCAGGCTACTGGCAAAGAACTGGAAACCTCCAGGCAGAGATGGTAGAGGGTAAGTTATATCCAGCACAGCCTGTGCAGAGAGATTGTGCCTGCTGTCAAGGTCAGGTGGAGTCAGCTCCTTCCTTCTCCTGCCTTTGTCCCTAGATTAGTCCAGCTTCTTGGCCAATATCTTCTCTTTTTCTACTACTTGTTATTACTGCCATTTTGGGACTTTGATAAATACTTCTTTTTTTTCATTTCTTCCCTTTTAAAAAATTGAAAGGGCCCATCTGTGTGAGAACAGAGAGGTTCTTATGTGATGAGGTATTGCAGTGTTTCTGTGCCTCTAAGTGTACAAGAGTAAGAATGCTTTATTACCGAGAGGTTCAAGTCCAAATTCCTTAGGCAAGCATTCAAAGCCCTCTACAGTGTGATCCCAACATCTTATCTTCCAATAGCCATAACTAAACTCTGCTTCACTTGTCACCTCCAAATAGATCGTGCCCAGCTCTGTTGGGAGCCGCCCTGCCTGATTTCCGGAGCTGTAAATACCCCCATGGCTAAGGCTGAGTGAGTGACGACCTCCGGACCATAAGCCACTGAGGAGAAAGAGCTTATCTCCCTGGAAGGAGTGTCGCTTTTGCTCCTTTTTTCATAACTGGCCCCCAATGCTTGATCAGTTAGCCGATGACAATAAGATTCCCCAAAGGGGGAATGACCTAAGATAGGCATGATCATGTGGAGGCCCCAGGGAAGGACTTGGGGGGCTATGGAGAAAAGGGGTGCTGGACCCTCACCCCTTGGCTTTGACGAAGCCTGACTCCCCTGAGTCCTTGAGAAAGAAGTCTCTGATGATTCCTTGGCTACCTTGCCTCCTCTGCTTGGCCGAAGCCCGAAACAATAACAGAGGGCGGTGCAGCCCTGTGCTGGATAGGGCTGGCTCCCCGGGTAATCAGGCCTGAGGAAAGACATGTAAATTCCTTCGAGGTCTGCTTTGCTAAGAATGCTCTTAGTAAAATGATAAAGACCTGAGCAAGAAACGGTTTACTTTCCAAAGTTTCATAGCCTTTTAGCTGACAGACCCTAAATCAGAATAAGCCCTAATGGTTCCTTATCTATCACCTAATCCTTACTGCCTGAGAATGATTAATAAGTTGTACCTGAATTCCTGTGCAAGAAACCCAATAAAACCGCTGTCCAGGCAAGGGTCGGTGCACTCTCCCCTTGAGAGAGTTGCCAGGTCACTCTGAGGTGCTCCCCCCTTGAGGGAGTAGCCGTGCCATCCCCTTTTTCCTCCACAGGACTCGGTAGTCCGTGTGAATTTGTCTCATGTCTCATCCATAATGTCGTGGGCACTGCCGTCCAGTGCATGAGACACAGCTCTACCTCTGGATGGTCCCTGCCCCTTTCCCAATCTCTATGTGTCCCCACTGTAACCGTTCTTCAAGGAAAATTCAGCATCCACCTCCTCCATGAAATCCTTTCCAAACAATTCAGAACATGGAGGTATCTTACCACCTGTAACAATAGTTTTATATCTAGCTAATATTTACTAAGTATTATCAAGCTCCAGGATTTATATGCATTATCCCTTATTCCTACAAATACCCAACAAGATGATTAACTCCATATTACCGATGAGCAGACAGAGGATCCATGAGGCTAAATTTCCCAGTGTCACCTACCTAGTATTTGGCAATATTGTCACATATATCTGGACAATTTGATTCCAGAACCTGACTCTTCAACTTCTCGCCTGCATGCCTGCTCTGAGGTCCCCCCACCTCTTTCTTTCCAAGTAAATGAATATCCTGGTTTATTCAAATGAAAACATAATGGACAGGCCTAAGAGGAGCTGCCCTGGTGGAAGAACTGGAGAGGGGTCCCCTGGTTTCTCTGTAGAGCCCTAGGGTTCCAAAGAACACAATGAAAACCACGGTCCCATCTTGCACCACCTCGTCCTAAAATTCCAGCCTGTCCAGGCAGAGCCAGCTCTGAGACCTACCTGGTCTCTCCCCCTGCACTGCAATTTCTTAAACTCTAAACCACTTATTTGTCAATTAATCACTGATAGATATGTTGTTTCTTTGAGCATTATTTTCAGTTAATGGTGTCTACATAGTTAACTATACTGTTTGCTTGTGTACACCCAGCACTCAGCAAATAGCTGCTGGCAAGAGGAAGCAGCTATTGTGTTCCAAGCTGGCTGCACAAGTGACATCATTAGGTCTTTGGCAGAAAATACAGCCCTGGATTAACATCCATAATATATTAAAGTTTCTATAAATATTAAGTCTTGCTATAATCAGAGAAATGAAAACTAAAACAATGAGATCCCATCTTTGATTCATTCAAAAACATTTAAAAGAATACCCATAACTTATTTTATGAGGGCATATGGAAATAGACTTCTTCATATGGTGGGAGTGTAAATTCACACAGACTTTTCAGAGAAATTGGTTGATACCGAAGGGTAGCAGAATATGTCATCCTGAAATATGCCACTTTGGCATAAAGATCATTTTGAGCTGAAGGCAAGTGAAAAGAAGCAGATAAAAGAAAGTCTCTTGGGCCTCCCCGCATTGGCTTCAAAGCAGGACATATATTTGTAAACTGGTCTTCCCTCTCCTCTCTAATAGAGCCCGGAGAGAGCTCTGGGCCCCCATCAGCCCAGAGAAGCACGAGAGGAATCCACACAACAAACTATTAACTAGCCTTTATCTTTCATTAGCTTCCCCATATGTTTACCTTTCTGCAATTTGTTGCCCTAAACTCAGTCCTTTTCCTTTGTCTTTCACTTCTCTAAAAATTCATTGTTTTTTTGTTAAGATGCTGTATAAGGCCAAGTTCTAATCACTCTTTTGAGTTACTTATCACTGAGTGCTCCCATGTGTATGTGCAATACGCATGTTAATAAATTGCATTTGTTTTTCCCTTGTTAGTCTCCTATCAGTCTAATTTGGAGGTCCTCAGCCAATGAACATAACTGGTGGAGGGAAAAAAATTAAATTTTCCCTCTCCTACAATATCCATCGTAACTCCCAGTGAATATTGTTTTTAATCCAACTGTTCTCTTAAAAATCTTTCAGATAAAAAACATTTGCACACATGTGCAAAGTTATATCAACAGGGACATTCATTGCAGCATTGTTTATAAGGGCAAAATATTAAAAACAATAAAAATGTCCATGAACAAAGCATAGAAATAAATTAAACAAATTAATAAATTTATTAAATACATTGTGCTTATTTGCCCAAAATTGCAAACTATAATGCATTTCAAATCTTTGTATTGCATGCAAAGATTTCCAAGATAGCCTTGGCTGGTGTGGCTCAGTGGGCTGAATGCCAGCCTACAAACTGAAAGGTTCGATTTGCAGGGCACAAGCCTGGGTTGCGGTCCAGGTCCCTGATTGGGGGTGTGAGGGAGGCAGCCAATTGATGTTTCTCTCCCTCTCTTCCTCTCTCTCTAAAAATAAATAAATAAATAAATCGTTGTTAAAAACTGCCAGTTTAAAAAAAAAAGATTTCCAAAATATAAGATTTTGTTTTTTTAAAAGCAAGTCATCAGACAAGATGTGTTATATAATCTCATTGTATAAAACAAATAATTGTATATAATCTAGTGTTATTTGGAAGCAGTTAACTACATAGTTAACAGTTCTTTCCTATGAGGAAAAAGTCAGCTTGGGAATACATATGTACATGAAGGAGGATTTGGGTTTTTTTTTAATCCTAACATATGAACTTTTAACTTCTTATAACATGCATTTATTTTTGTATATTATTTATTTAATTAAAGTATGGTATTTTAGAAGGTACTATAACATTTTAGGCTTACTATAATTTGGGATAACTGAAGGGAAAAAAATACTCTAGAATTTAGTACAAAAATACCCTGGAATCTAGGATATGAACAAACCTCTTTAGCCTTCTCTATTAAACTCTGGCTTATATTAAAATACAATGTACATCTCAAATTCTAACAATTCCTGTGATATATAGTTTATTTTTGTTTTTATTAAAATATGGTTTATTTTTCAATTACAGTTGACCTTCAATATTATATTAGTTTCAGATGTACAGCATAGTGGTTAGAAATTTATGTAACTTACAAAGTGATACCCGCAACAATTCTAGTGCCCATCTGACACCATACATAGTTATCACAGTACTATTGATTGCATTCCTTATGTAACTGCCAGTTTGTACATCTTAATCCCCAACCCCGCTTCCCATCTGGCAACCCATCAGTTTGTTCCATATACCTATGAGTTTGTTTCTGTTTTGTTTGTTCATTTATTTTGTTTTTCTATGATGTATAATTTACAATACAAATTTAAGAAACCCATAATCCATGTCCAGCGCCCTCTCCCCACCGACCCCATGTGTCTGTCAGGCTGGCCCACCCTGTTTTTCTCACTCCCAGCAGCAGGGCAGCAGTGATTCTGAGGGAACTCAAAAAGGAACCTGAGTGCAGAAGGCAGGGCAGCATCTCTCTAAGGGGAGCTGAGAGCCAGGAGAAAGGCCTAGGATCCAAGAGGTGGTCCTCCCACCGGTCCAGGGTTAGCCACAGAAATATCCTCTCAAGCACCAAGGGCACCAAGGGGTAAAAGTCAAGATCCTTGTGAGCGCCCTCAGACTTTTCAAGGTCATTCCAATCCTAAGATGTTAAAGAAAAGATTGTGCACTGCTTCAAGTACAAACTGAATCTATTCATAAGAAAAAGAATGACTCTATGATTTGTGCCCCAAGGTCTGAATTAAGGTAAAGAAATGGGAGAAAGGAGCCACATTATACAATGGACGATCAACATCAGTTCAGGCCCTCCTATCTTTCCTGTTCACCCTCTACCCTCTCCATATATCGCTCCTCTCTTGATTTAGCACCTCGGAAAAGTTATGTCCCCAGTACTCACCTTGATTCATCTTCCTCCTTCTGTCAGCCAGTGCCCTTCAACTAATCTGTGGGAAGATTCTAGACTTTATAGCTTCTCTGGGCATTTACGGTCATCTGACTAGAAACTTTCTTTCCCTCCTGAGTCGGGTGGGGCTGCCATTTCCTCCTCCTCCTAGTATTCTTCCTGCTCTTAACTTTCCCACTGTTCCGTGTGCATCACAGCTTAAGGAAAAGAGCTTTTTCTAAAGCCTTTTTAAAAATTGCTGAGGGATTTGTTTCTGTGGCCTCCTTTTTCCTTGAGAAGACTCAAGTGACATGGAAGGCAAAGCTTGGTCTGGATCTGTTCCTTTGCACCTCCGTCACTTCAGGGCCTGGGACTGGATTCACTCTAAACTGGATTCATTCTGGTGTTGGGCGTTTCTCCACGGCGTTGAGATGGGAATAAGGCACAGAGTTGCCCTCAGAAAGGTCTTCACAAACGGTCATGAAGACACCTTTGGGCAGCCCATTAGGACCTGGAGACCTTTGTATCTTGAAGAAAAATTAAGTACATCGAAATGGTGAATTATTACGATTCAGATGAAGTTGGTAAAGTTTCCGATGACAAGGAGATGTATACAATGTTAATGGGCGGGGTGAGAGTCAGGGAGCAGGATATGAAAACAGTGCAGCTTATCTCAAGGTGGAAAAAAATGTTATTTACATAGCTAGACCCATTTTTAACAGATGGAAGAAAGTATAAACTGTGATTGTCTAAGAGCAGTGAGATTGTGAATGATTGTGGTTTCCTTACTTAAACTTTTTTGAGTTAAAAAAAAATCCACATTGGGAGAGTAAGATGTTTTTAATCAGGGAGGAAAACAATATTGTTAAGAGAAAGTGAGAAAAGGGAGGACCATGGCTGGAGATCTGGACAAGTGTCTTTTGCAAGATTCACAGTTTAAAGACAGAAGCAAAAGTATATCCAGTTGACACTCCTGGAGGACTTCAGATGGGTGAAAGAATAGCGCTGTAGAGAAAACAAAGCTATTTACACACACACACTTACTGTTCACTGTCAAAGGTGTGTGAGAGGTGCCTAACTCCTTGTGTGACTCATAGAGAAAATGTCTGTGCCCACTGTAACCAAAGCTTTCTGTCACGTCTTCTGCCTTTTCTTCGTGTGCTGAGTACATTAGGAAATGGTCCTCAGTTGGATGCATTAAATTCGCTTATTACCAAATGTTTACTGAGTACCCTGTGGGTTTTATTTTTATCAAAATTACTGTACCTTGCCTCAGAAAAGTAACATTTTGGGTATGTGCTAGTGTAGTTGATGACATAGGCTGTGAAAGAATTCAGAGAGAAGAAAGTGTAGAGAAAAAGGTTTTTATTCACTCTCCAAGAAGGAGAGGGACATGGTGTAAAGAGATACACCAGCATTGCTGGGTGGGGGCTTTGAGCTTTTATTGGATCATAACTGGATTAAAAACGGGTGGGCACTGCTGCTGTGTGGCCGTGGGGCTGCTGGGGAATTGTAACTGGAGGCTGCAGCTTGTTCCAATGTTATCCTCTGCCTGTGGCTGTTCTGTTCTTGCTTCCAGTAATTTCCAGTCCTGGGGACAGAAGCTCAGAAGAGTACAGTGGCTGTCAGGTTTAACAAGGTCATAGGCCTTTGTGGCAAATGGTGCCACAATTGCAAATGGGGCTGACTTTATCCTTTCAGTACTAGTGCAAGAATCTCTAGAAGTAGAAATAGATGCCCTTTTTATGAAAACAAAAATTTTTAAAAAAACAGCTCTTTGTAATATAATTTCTAATTTACATCAAGAATATTTTTATTAAGATTTTATTTATTTATTTTTAGAGAAAGAGGAAGGGAGGGAGAAAGAGAGAGAGAAACATCAATGTGTGGTTGCTTTTTGTGTGGCTGCTACTGGGGACCTGGCCTGCAACCCAGGCATGTGCCCTGACTGGGGATTGAACTGGTTACCCTGTGGCTCACAGGCCAGTGCTCAGTCCACTAAGCCACACCAGACAGGGCTCAAAATATTTTTTAACATAGATTTTTATAAGTGGTGGAGTCAAGTATACACTTTGATAAATGTCCTTCCTGTTATATTGTCTACACTGAGGTCATTTTTTTTCTGTTGTTACAATTATACTGTATCTTTTTTTTTTTAAGTTAATGACAAAAAAAAAATTAATTGCTCAGGAGAACAAGACTGGATCAGTCTGAACATGGGTCACAAAACATATTCGTCCTATTCCTTGACTGTTCGGAAAACGAGTTACCTCTTAGATGGAAAGCCGTAGCAATGAGGAGGAAGAGGGAGTGGCCAGCCCCGTAGATGTCCTGAGCTCTCGAGAACCACCAAGCTCTCCCTACCTTAGGTCAGGGCCACTTGCCCACACCTAAAATGTAAGTGGCACAAAATGATTTTCAGTGAGGGTAGTGGCATCACCGTAGAAAGGGGCTTGAAAGGGTACAGAAAAATCAGAATTTGGCCTTGACAAACTCGAGACAGAGGAAGAAAGACACCTTCCTCACACCCCTTTATTATGCTGTAGCTGGTGTCACAGTATATGGCCTCTACAGAGACACTGATCTTGAAACAGCCCAGATGTTTCTCCCTGCTGCTTAGGATGTTCTGGATTCGATAGTTTCCGGTACTGAGAAAACCAGGCAGGTCCAGGTGGGGTAGGGTGAAAACACTCTTGGGCAATGAGTATTTGCCTTCTTTGAAGGGACAGTGGCAGGGAAGCCCATAGGTGTGCAGGGGCTCTGGGCAGGGCTCTCCAGGGGGAAGGGAAATGTCAAGTATGTCACAGATGTCTTCATAGGTATAGCTGTCGATTTGTTCCACAAGTAGGACTTTGACCCACAAGTCAGCCATTTCCTTCTGCAGTTAATTCTACCTTCAGAGTAGAATGGGGTTACATGTGTCTCGGCACTGACAGTCACAGTCCCAGGACCTACAGTGGGGTTAGGCGCCACACTCTGGTTTTTGATCAGCACAGGGTCCTTCCCCTCATCACAGTTCTCTCAGGAAAAGCTACTGATCTGGCTGGAGTGACTGTTTCATCGAGACCTTTGCGAGGGCCTCAGGTCCGGAGAAAAGCAAGCCCAGGGCAAGCAGGAGTGGAGTCTGAATCCTGGACATCATTGCAAAAGGTGGATCTGCACAAAAATAACTACAACAATCACACTGTTTCTTAAAGACAGAACTTGTTTAACGGAGAATGTCCATATAAAATAATTTGCCATCCTATTTGAAAATACAGCTTGTGTAATGACTTTTGCCTTATAAAAATGAGCTTTTACATCTCAAATATTATTCATTTATTTCAACCCTTCCATTTTCACTTGGGGGCTTAAATGGGAAAAGAGGTTTCTCCAAAAGCAACCACAATATTATTATCCAGGTTAATCAAAGAAATTCTACTTGGTCAACCTTAAGGGCCTCATTAGTACTGTGTCACAATTTCTGCGACTACTTTCATTCCTTCCCTCCTTCATTTTGTAAGTATTGCATGACTTAGAAAGATTTAGGTGATGCAATGGTGGGGGAGGAAAAGATATTGGAGAGAGTTGAGGACTGCAGGGGAAGAGAGGAATTGGAGAGAGTGAATGTGGACAAAGTTGGGATTGACTTCCTTTCCTTTTACCAGGCTTCATTTTTGTTCTTTTAAAAACATCGGTGAAGGGCCCTGGCTGGTGTAGCTCAGTGGATTGATCTCAGGCTGCGATCCCAAGTGTTGCAGGTTCGATTCCCAGTCAGGGTACATGCCTGGGTTGTGGGCCAGGTCCCCAGTGGGGGCCACATGAGAGGCAACCACACATTGATGTTTCTCCCTCCCTTCCCCTCTCTCTAAAAATAAATAATAAAAATAAAATATTAAAAAAAAAACCCAACATCGGTGAAGGGGGAAAAATCAATGAAGGGAGGATTTCAGGACACCATAAAGGCAGAGAGGCAAGTAGAAGGGAATTTTTTCATTGTCTCTTTATTTTCTACTCAAAACAATATTCAATAATATTTAAATATTACCTACCTTTGTTTCAATCCTTTGTGAATGAGATTGTGTTTTTTTATTTTTTTATTTTCCAAATGGCCAAGTAGATCTGGATCTCTCACTCTAGGAGAAAAGATACACAGGGTTTCTTATACTGAGAGATTCCTTCAAAGAGACAATGGAGGCAGAACTTATTTGTAGATATAACATTGGATATAACTCTTTCCCTCATTTACGGCCACGTCCATGGGAAGATCTTGCACTATTTGTACTTTTAATGTGAAAGAGCAAGTTGGCATGATTCGGACAGAAATTTCTTCCCAAAATTCCAAAGCAATGTTATACTGTGGCAATGTGAAAACTTTATCATCTGAAAGAGATACAAAAGATTTTACTTGCTACTTGTTTTTTTCTTTTTCCTCAACAAATATAGAAAAACACCGCCCTGGCTGGTGTGGCTCAGTGTTTTGAGTGCCAGCCTGTGAACCCAAAGGTAGCTGGTTCAATTCTCAGTCAAGGCCAGGTCCCCAGCTGGGGGTGTGTGAGAGGCAAGTGATCAATGTATCTCTCACACATTGATGTTTCTCTTCCTCTCTTTCCACCTTCCTTCCCTTCTCTCTAAAAATAAATAAACAAAATATTTTAATATTTTTGTAAGAAAGAAACAAACGTCCTTGCTTTCTCATAAGTATCAGGAGAATTTGATAAAAATGGAGAATTTGACTAAGGTTATCCCCAAATAACAACTCAGAAAGTTCGATTGTGAGGGAAGGGTAGCATTTTCAGGTGTTGATAGGAAAGAATGAGTAAAACAGAATTGGCTAAAAAGACACAGGAATGAGAATGAATAATCCAGGCACCTCAAATTCAAAAGTCCGAAGAACCAGGTAGGTAATCTAAATGAACGAAACAGTGGGATATAAAGAACAGAGAAAAGAGCAAGAACTGTGAGAGACTGGAGAATACAGTTTCCTTCTCCATGTTGGCCTGAGGCTCTGGGGAGTTCTGATGGATGGTAGAACTGTTCTTGACTGTGATGGTGGTATACACAGAAATGTATGTATTGGTCAAAACTGGTGGAATTACACACTGAAAAAGATGGATTTTACCTTCCATTTTTCCTTATGTTAAAAATAACCCAAGTAGGGTTATTTTTATTTTACTTAAACCCTATATGGGTCAAACATAACCCTATATGGGTCAGACATAAGATATATCGGTGGGCCACAAACATTGTTTTATGGCTTTTGAAATAATTAAGAAAATGAGGTTTGTGAAAAGATGTGAGGAATGGGACCCAGGCCCCAGACTGGCGAGATTTGCCTCAGAGGGAGGAGCGATATGGTCTCTATGGTAACAGTAGGAAAGGTAGTAAAGAAAGGAAAGCAGGCAGGCAAGTTCGTGGCAGAAATTTGATGGATTTCGGATCTGATAACTTCTATTTTGCTAGTGAGGCAAGAGGCCCAGTCATCAGCTTACTATGAGGTAAGAAGTGGAAAGTCAGATATTTCAGAAGAATGGTGATGGTTTGCTATAGCCACAGAGGAGAATTCCAGAATGAGTGAACTAGAAAAAGATGACAAGATTATTAAGTAGTATTTCAGGCCCTTCTGATGTGGGTGATAATAAAATTAATTAGTTAATAATAATAATAACAGTGGCCTAAAATCTAATATTACTTCTCTTTCACATAAAGGAATTATGGAGGTAAAACTAGGGCTGGTATATGGTTTCATTAGGGATTAAAACTACTACTTTTTACTTGTGCATCTTGGCTTGCAGCTTCCATCCTCTAGGTCACCTCATGGTTCATGACCGCCACAGCAACTGCAACAGAAGGCAATAAGGGGGTCTCTGCTGCTGAATCAACTCTCTTGAAGGTTTCCTGCACCAACCACCAGACATTCTTCCTCATTTGCTGGGATGAAGTCATGTGATCACACATGCACACAAGGGCCACTAAGAAATGCAATCTTTTATTCCTGGCAGCAACGTGCCCAAATAGACATCAGGGTGCTGTTATTAAAGATTATGTATTAGCGTATGGAGTTGGTAGTCTCTGCCACAGTAATCCGCCCTGTCATGTGCTTTTTGCTCTCCAGTAGGGCATCTCAGGATACGGCCACGGAAAAACCTGAAAGTTGATTTCACTGGAGTTGGAGTTTTATCTAGAACTGTCTTGAGAGAGTGACTAAAATTATGAATGATAAATTCTAAACTAGGTTTGGGAGAAAAATGAGGGCAGGAGGAAGCTGACAGGTGCAGAGGGAGTAGAGACAGCGATGACCCAGACATCCTGATGTAGTGGAAGAAAGGCTCCTGTGGAAGAAATTGAGTCAGCAAGCTTGAACCATAGGAGGTATGATGGAGAGAGGAAAGTTAGGTTGTGGACAGACAGCTGCTAATCATCACTTTAAACAGAGGAGGTGGGACAATAACACCCTGAAGTTCGAGTGAAGATCAGGGAGTGACAAGAATCCACCACACCTCTTCCCTGTTTCTCTTTCCTTCTCATCTACTTTCTACTTCTATAAGACTGCATCTGTAGTATTTCAAACTGAGGGTGTATTGGACACATCTCATGCCCCACCTCACATTCCCTGGCCCCCTTTTAACTCCAGTTATTTTTGCAAAAGCCGGGGGTGACCTGACACAATACCTCCCCACAGGTGTGACCTGTAGCACTACTGAATGTCAGCTTCTTCAGGAATCTCTCATGCTTTGCCCCAGTGTTTCTCTGACCTGGTGAGCACTCACTCACATGTGAACCTGAAAAGGAGGGAGAAAGTCAGTAGCCAGGGGCCAATCCTTGACCCTGGGGACCAGGATCTGGTAAATAAATGTTACCTCTCATCTCCTTCAGGGTGGACAATTCTGAGGTACATTCCACTTGGCTCTCCAGAGAGTCCCAGCAGGACTGAGCCCCAGGTGCCCATAACTGTGACCAGCTTTATAATACTTTTTAAAAATTGTATTAATACATAACACAATTTTATAACTTTAAGTGAAATTTACCACTTTAAGAATTTTACAGTGTGCAACTCAACATTGAGTTGTGAAACCATCACCACTGTAGGTGCGGAACATTTTCACCATACCTTCCCCCGCCAAAAAACACCTCGTACCCATGTAGCCATCACTCTTCATTTCTCCTAACCCAAACCCTGGCAACCACAAATCTCCATTATAAATGCAATCACATAATATGTGTCCTTTTCTGGCGGGACTCTTTTACTTAGCATATATTTCTGAGATTTAATCCATGCTGAAGCATGTATCAGTACCTCATTCTTTTTTTTTCTTTAGTAAAAGAAAACTTATTAGTACTTCATTCCTTTTTTATGGCAGAATAATATACCATTGTGTGGATGTACCATGTTTTGTTCATCTATTCATCAGCTGATGAACATTTAGGTGTTTCCACCTTTGGCTATTGTGAATAGTGCTACTGTGAATGATAACACATTTTTATATTGGCTTTTCCCCTTCCCTGTTAGTCTGGAGATAGAATGGTAGGAAAGAATCTGGAGGTAGAGAGGCCACTGCAATAGTCCTGGTGGAAAGGGGCCACTTGAAGATCTGGACTAAAGTGGTAGGAATAGAAAGAAGGGGCTAGATTTGAGAAATATGCCAAATTAGGACTGACTGCATTTGGTGATGGTGTGAGAGAGACAGGAACCCAACGGAGAGGGGAGGAAAAGTGAGGATGGTGCTGATATTTTAACTTAAAAACAGTCTTCAATTGTTGACACTTTTAGAGCTCAAACATTTGATAATTTTTTCAAAGATTTTATTTATCTTTAGAGGGGAAGGGAAGGAGAGAGGGAGAGAAATATCAATGTATGGTTGCCTCTCATGAGTCCCCTTTTTTGGGAACTGGCCTGCAACCCAGGCATGTGCCCTGACTGGGAATCCAACTGGCAACCCTTTGGCAACTGGCAATCCACTGAGCTACACCAGCCAGGGCCATTTGATAATTTTGACAGCTAGTATATTAATAATTACTATTCTAATAAATCCCATATAAATCCATCCACCTGTGGGGACAAGTATTTCCAGGTTCCTAGAAGCAGGACCAATTTAGAGTTTGTAGGGCCCCTGTCTATATAAACATTTAAGTCACCCAAAGTCAGCATATCAACATCATCTGGCAGCTCCATCTTCTAAGATCCCTCAAAGACATATGACATTGGCCAATGGGAGTGATCTGCTCATCGGGCTGCCCTTCTGGAACCTGATCTTGGCCAGAGTGCCCAGGGATGACCTCATAGATGTGAGTCCTGAAACTTCTCAGGGCATCTTTCTGGTCAACCCCCATGTGCAAGGAGGGGAAATTGCCCAGGAGAAGGAAGAGGGTATAGAAAGCCAGAGGTCCCCAAAGAGGTAAAATGGGAATTGGGGCCCATGTGGGACCAGGTCCAGGCTGGACAGCAGTGTTAGCCCCTGCTGGAGAGGGACTGAGAAAACTCTGAGGATGGCACTTCAAAGTGCAGGGCCCTCTGAGAGCCTCACTTGCCCATATCTAAGGGTGGTGGAATGACCTGGGATAATGTGAACTTCTGGAAGCAGAGTGAGAGATGCAAACCAGCTTTTGTTTTATGTGTGTCTTACTTGCCACACACTGTGCAAGAAAGACTCTTGCTTCTTTTGATCCTCATAACTACCTTGTGATGTAAGTACTATCATCAAACCCATTTTACAGATGAGAAAACTGTGTCTCAGAGAGACTATGGCTTTCCACAGGTAACCCAGTGGTGAATCCAGGTTCTAAAATGTGTTCCCTTTCTATACCCCACATTACTACCATGAAGGGTCTTCCCTTTTCCACTTCTACTAAAAAGGCATGTACTGTTCCTACAAGGAGTATGGCACTCTGATCTTTTCTCTGGTTGCTGGACATTCTCTAGCTGGCTGTGTACATTGCACACTGAGTTTCTGTGACTAGGTTTCAGCTACAGCCCGAAGACCCCTCTGATCTTTTGATGAAGGGATACAAAGCAGGAGCACCCTTCCCTGGTTTGTATCTGATGGCTCCTACACCCATGTCGCAGGGCCAAGGACTCCACCAGGGCCTGACAATTACCTGCTTGTGGTTTAGGGAAGGTTCAACTCACATGTGGAATGAACACAAGCAACTCCTTGAACAACTTTTAAACCTGAGGAAGAGCCATTAGGCTAGGTGATGGAAGGTTTATTTAAAACCTGACAGGAAATCAGCTTAAGATCATTCTGAGTCAGTCTGTGGTAATGTTAATGATTATTCTGGTTTGGATTCTCATTAGTTGGGACAGACTTTGGGCAAAAATCATTAAGGTAAGGTGTGGCTGTTCTCTAGCCTTGGCTGATGAAATCATGCACCCAGGCAAGGGGCCAGGTCAAAATTTAAGGACAGTGACGTGGCTAAGTCATTGTTTCAACTCTTTCACTGGGATCTCTGACAAAGAGATGGCATCATCTCTTGTGAAGCGTTGGCTTGGGATCAAGTAAGAGCTTTACTACTTTTACAGACACCTTGGTCTCCTTCTCTTGAGCCCCCACCTTTCTTCCAACATATTATATATGACCCCATAAAATATCTACAAATGAATCAGTAAAATAGAGCTCCTGTGGAGGAAGCAACTCAAGATTTTCACGGGGGGTTGGTAATGGGAAGCCCCATTTCCTTGTAAACACAGCATCCTGAAAGACAGCATCTAGATGGTGTTTAAGAATGAGACAAAGTGTCCTATGACTTCAGCAACACCTCAGGGCTGGGGCAGGGAGGTCCTGAGTGTAACCATTAATAAAGTTCCAAGGTTCAAAACAGCAGCTGTTTCTACTCATGGGAGAGAATTACTCACAGTCCCCTGAGAATGACACTTACCTGTGATCTTGTGAAGGTGTAGAGAAGATGCCCTCAGTGGGGTCTAATATCAGCACAGACATGACTTCTTCTATGTGGGTATTTATCCCAAGATCTGAAAGTTAGTATCCACTCTCAACATCTGACCTATGGAAATGGGGTTATAGATATGGAATGAGGAGCTAAAAAAGAAGTCTGGTTTCTAAGGCACTTGATATAAAAGTAGCAGAATTTCTGGGTGATAAAATGACTTCCAGGTTGACTCATTTCCCAGCAGTAGTCCCAAAACTTGGTCATCCCAGTTAGTTTTCAAGTTAGGATACCTGGACGGAGCACCTGGGGCAGCTGCATGCACTACATCAGCCCCAGGAAGTACCATACGTTTTCATCATAGTTTCAGGCTTGTTTGGTTATTCTGGAGAAAAGGACAATGGTTTCCTCAGTGGCTTGTGTTCAGCTGTTGCCCCATGCCTTGGTGTGTGCCTTCAATGTGGCATGAAATCATGGTCCTGTAAAAGGAATAAGGACAGAGAAGGGTTATGCAAGGTTTAGGCCTCAAAGTCAACAGAAAAGAGTTTCAGGTTGCCAGGCTGACAGAATGGAGAAGGGACAGGTCCATGGCTACCTGTATGGCCAGTCTGACCAGCAGCACACTCTCAGAAGTACTTCCCTCAGTGCCAGTTTGACTATTCCAGTTTGCGTCTATAAAACGTCGCATTTTGTTATGGAAGTTAGTTGTTATTACAAGGCAGATTAGTGCAGTGTTATGGGATTCAGTCCAACCCTCAGAGCCTCCTTGAGACTGGATTACTACAGGATTCTCAAACCTGAGTTTGAATCCTGCCTCTATGATTAGCCTGTGTCCATGAACACATTATATGCCTTCTCTAAGTCTCAGTTTCCTCATCTTCAAATGGACAAAATAATAATACATCTCTACAGGTTGTGAGGATTTCAGGAGATAATGCTTGAAAGCAACTGGCCTAGTGCTGGGCACAGAGTTAGCTCTCAATAAATGGAAAGATTAAGATTATTTAAAAAGTATATATCTGCTCAAGTAGGGTCCTTCTCTTTTCTTGGCCTTCCTTATTTTTGCTGAAGGAGCTCTTGGCTAGGACAACAGAGACTGACTAGTTGGTAATGAACTTCATTACCTGTCATCCCATTTCATTTCTGAGTAGTTCACCCACTGTCCTAATGTGCTTACCTATGGTGATTACCTCAGCAAATGACTCAGGTTTTTGGGTAATGAAGGAGGCAGGACTATGGGTTGTTGACACCTTATTTGATAGAATAAAAATGGAAGGGCAAAGGTGTTTGTTGAGAACCACAAGGCTGGGTCCAGCATCTGGAAATTGCTGAGCCTTGCAGAGGACTTCAGTTACCACAAAAGTTTCCTGCTGAATGCAGAACGATGATGATAACTTACATTCTCTAGATTTCTAAATTCACCTGTCACTTGACTGAGCGAATGTCCCCAGTGCCAGGGAGAGAAAGTATGTTACTTTTTATTTTTTAATATTTATTTATTTGAGAGAGAGAGAGAGAAACATAGATTTGTTATTCCACTTACTTATGCATTTGTTGATTGCTTCTTGTATGTGCCCTGACCAGAGACTGAATCCACAACCGTGGTGTATAGAGATGACACTCTAACCAACTGAGCTACCTGGTCAGGGTCAAAATGTTGCTTTTTAAAAAATTACTTATCATAGTGTAAATAAAATATAGAAGATTCAAATTAACAAATGTGTGTATTTAAATTCAAACATTGACTTCACTATCTCCTCCTCATTAACTAAAAACTTAAATTTATAGATTGGACCAAAAAAATTGATGGTGACCCATTATATCCCATCCTAACTCTTGTGAAAATAATCTGTACCTGCTCTATTGACATACTCAAAATATCCCAAACTCAATTCATTTTTCCCCTTAAACTATGTCTTCTTCCCAACAACCCATTTCTGTCAATGGCTTTATGATTGACAGAAATCTTGATGTGATCTTTGATTCTTTGACTACCTTTCCCCTCTGTTGAAGAGTCACGAGGTCAAGCAGACTGATTAAGATCCTGAGCTCCATGGTAAGACCCTCCCAGATTTGATACCTGGCTTTATTACTTACAGCTGTGCAACATTAGGCCTGTTACTTAACTTATCTGTGCCTTAATTGCTTCATCTTTAAAATAGAAAAAAATAGCAATTAATTCCTCATAGAGTTGCTGTGGCAATTAAGTGAGATAATGTGCTGGCACACAGTAAGTACTTACTTGATGTAGTTCTGCTACTAATTTTATTATTACAAATAGTCTAGGATGTGTTCCCTCCTCTCTATTTTTATTACAACTACTCCATTTTAAGGTCTTATCATTTTTGGCCTAGGTTACAAATATTGATGTTCAATTTTATCCCACTTCCAGATTTCCTTCTACTTACCTTGACCTGCAGAGCTCTGCCACAGTGGTCTTCCTTAAATACCATGCAACTCTTGAGTTCAGAATCCATAATGGCTTTTAATACCTATGGCTTCTAATCCACAGTTTTGTGGGCAGTTCCCAAGTCCCTCAAGAATTTACCCTGCCCAGTGTCTGTCCAGGTGACTGAGGGCACAAGCTGTGGTGTGCCACCATTTCCTAACTGTGTAACCTTAGGTTACCGGGTACCTTTAGTCAGTTCAAAATCCTCACAGAGGGAGCTTACATATCCTACCGGCACAGGGGCACAGATCTCTGGCTCTTCTCTTACCTTGGATGTCCTGTGTAATTTTCCCTAAGAAGTGAGAAGGCCCTGTCCTGGGAGTTGCCCAAATTCATGTGAATGTTTCTACCACCCTTTATTCTTCCTCTTCTTGGTTTTGAGGAAGTGGAAGTGAGATAGTAGAACACACCCATACCTTTCCCTGGCTGGCATGGCTTTGTTGGTTGGAAAATTGTACTGTACACCAAAAAGTTTGTGGATTCAATTCCCAGGAGGGGGAATACCTAGGTTGAGGGTTCAATCCCTGGTTGGGTTGCATTCAGGAGGCAACCAATCAGTGTTTCTCTCTTCCACTAATGTCTCTCTCTCAAATCAATGAACATATCCTTGAGTGAGGAACAAAAAGAAGATACCCATACTTCAAGTCTTGCCATACTCTCTTTTCTCTCCTTTCCAGGACC
>PVKM010016491.1:0-26768 GCA_004027735.1 Carollia perspicillata
TATGTTATATTTTCTCCATAACCATCAGATGCATAGTAAATCACCCTGAAAGAATACCCTCTAAAGCAGGTCCTCCTAATGCACAGAAGCAGGAGTGCTATGCACATGGGAGATGGGTTATTTGATGATAGTCTGGCAGTGATCCTTGAGGCACCCATACCAACTTGATGATGCTGGTTAAATCAAGAAGTGAATGGGACCAGGATTAAAGATAGTTGTCAAAGGTAGCTTTAGCTGTTATCTACAGTGTCTACAAGTTTTCATTATTAAAGGAGATTACATTAATGAGTTAAATGTATATCAAGCATTAATTTAAAGTAAGTAATGAGTTATTCCTGCTTTCCAAGTGCTAACGATCCAGAGGAGAAATGGTTTATATTCAAATAATTTTGATGAAAAACAAAGTGTGGCCAGAACTATTCTTGTTGTTTTAACTATGGGTGGTGGGAATATCTGTTTTTCTGTTTCTTGGAGGAGGAGGAGTTTATGAAAGTGTCATTAATGAAAGCAAGACTTTCTACTGTACATTGTTCTGGGCAGCTCTGCTATTATCATTAGTGATTCACCAATAAGCCAACCACGTTACAAGATGTAATCCAGGGAAGGCAAGAACAGCAGTGGAGGGAGAGTCAAAGGGAAGATTCTAGCCTGTATCTATTGGAAGTGGTTTGTTTGCTATTAAATAAAACTGTCTCAGGCTATCTAAAGATAAGGAGAATGAATTGGTAGGATATTACGGATTGACAGTATCAATGAGAAGCTGGAGGACTAAACTTAAAAAATATGGGTGGATACCAAGCACCTTGAGGAAGTAAAAAATGCAGGTGGTGATGGAGGAGAGCACAAAATCCCTCATTTAACAATAACATGAACATGAGTAAAATATTGTAGCACCATCATCTTTGTAACTTATTAACTGATTAGGCCAGACTAGATCACATGCACTTTGCTGCCAGAAAGAAGAGAGAGAGAGAGAGAGTGCGCAGAGGAGAGGAGAGGGAGAAGAAGAAAGGAGAGGGAGAGAGAGGTTCCAGAGTGGATGGCAGACATCCCTGAACACACTACTATTGGAGTCTTCCCAAATAGAAATGGTGTGGGAAGGACAGATGATGGAGAGCTCAAAGAAAGAACTAGTCATTAACTGGCTATTTACTAAGTGCAAGGTACTGCTCTAAGCACTTTACATGGGCATTATTTCATTTGATAGTCACAATAACTCTATGAGGTAGGTATTATCATCACTATTATTATTCCTGTTTCACAGATGGTTAAAATAACTTTCTCAGGATTACAGAGATACCAGTCTGGTAGTTTGACTTCTGAGTCTGTATTTTTAATGACCTGCTACTGCAGATGTCCTCTCTATATCCCCTCCTTGCCTTTTATTCTCCCCATGCCCCATAGGAATATGAAACACTTTACAATATTAAATAGAAAAATGTTTAAGATACATTATACTTAAAGCAACCCAAAGGGTTTTCATAGCTATAATCTCAGTTCTTCTTGTCATACTTACATACTTTGGGTGAGAGAATACTTCAATTCTTATTTTTTCTATACTAAAGACGGCAATTATAAATTGTATGACTTGCCCAAATGTCCTCCCAATTAAGAGCTAAATTGAGACAAGGACTCAGAACCAGTGAGTTAATAAAGTAACACATTCATCCCTCTGGTCAGGAAATTATGAGTGGTCCCTCCTGTCTTTAGTGAGGTTTCTGGAACCAGTCCTCATTAAGAAATATGCACTATACACCACAAATCAGATTAGGTCATCAAGTCCCCCTGTTTAAAATTGCCCATTGGCTCCCATGACACGTTGGATAAAACCTTAATTCCTTATCATGGTTATGAAGTGACAGGCATCTATTCCGTCTCTGGGCCTCATGTCTTTCCAATCTCTCTCATTTTGTTTTCGTCTTGTTTCCAAATACAGGGTCTGTCCAGAAAGTATCTAGTCATGTACTATGAAAAATAGAGACATTCATTGAAGAAGATACAAGACACAAGAAGAATTGTACATAAAACAATGACACCTCGGTCACCTTCAATGACACCCTGGGACCTCACAGCTCTCTCCATCACCATCATCTGCCCTGTCATATTTTCCTGAATCTCTTTGACTGTCTGAAATCTCTTCCCTTTCAAAGGTGATTGTAGTTTGTGGAAAAGCCAGAAGTTGCAGGTCACCAAATCTAGGCTGTAGGGGGTCTGAGTCACCTGGACGATTTGATGTTTTGCAAAAAAAACTCTGCATGAGACTGTGATGCATGAGTAGGCAAGTTGTTGTGATGAAGCCGCCAATCACCAGTTGCCCACAGCTGAGGCCTTCCTGAATCAACTGAATAGTTTCCACAGAGGAATGTTTAAGCTTAATGCAAAACTGGATGCAGATTTGTAGCTCTACCAACTCAGTCATTTTGAATGTGATGGTCACACAGTACCCATGCTCACTCAATGGTGTCTACTGCCCCCACTGACTAATACAGTGAAGTCATCATTTCTCATACATATGCATTCCAGACCACACCTCTTGGCTGCCAGGTTACATCAATGTCACACAAACCATTCTCATTATATTAACAGTGGCTAGGCTTTTTCCAGACAAACCTCATATAAATTGAATTTTGGTGTTGAATATTGGTGTATATTTGCTATCGCAGCTCCAAACATGAAAAGAAGAGACTTGGATTACCCAGTTTCTAAATGCTGTGCTATAATTCTATTGATTTTTTTTGAGGTACAAGATACAAAATGGTCCTGTTTGAAACTTTCCATTGTACACAGTGATTTAAGAATTTCTTCCAATGAAGTCAAGGACATTTAAGTGTTTCAATGTTTCTCACACCTGGTAGTGTATTAGGATGGATATGAAAGTTTCCTGTGGCCATCTTCTCGTCTCCTTAGCTAAAAAACTTATACCTCAGACTTTGCTGTTTTGGTAGATTATAGGGAAAAACAAGAACATCCTCTTATTTACAGTTATAGCTAAAAAAGAATTGTTTTCTTTCATGAGGGAAAAGAAGAAATTTTATATAGTAATTTTTCTTTTGTATTATATACAGTAACTTTTCTATCTGAAGGCTTTTTAGCAGAGATCATATAAATTCATATTAGTAGCATTTTATAAAACAGCACGGAATTTGATCCCAAGTACAGCGTATTTAACATTCTATAACAAGTGAATGGCAAAAACTCATAGTTCACTCTCTGCAAGGCTTTGGTTGGCAAGTGGCCACATTCCCTACCAAAGCACCTCCCTGGAGACCCTTTCTGATTGCTGCAGCTCTCTCCAGAGTGTGGCAACCATTCTTCCTCTTCTCTTCTTGGGCTGGATGACGGCTCCCAGAAACTCGACCATCTCTTATTGGTGTTCGTGGCCTTGCCAGCGCACTGGTAAATCAGCCCTTTAATAGTTCCTATCACTTGTGTCAGTTGAGTAGGTCACCTGTTTCCTATCAAGACTCTGACTGATACACTATGAGAATGATTACAAGTATTTTAATACAGCCATATGATGGGTATTATGGAATTATTAAACATTTTTACAAATAATATTTAATGTCATGAGAAAATGCTCCCAATTGGGAAAAAAGGGTAAAAAATTATAACAAGAGTATGGCCTCAATTTTGAAAAGCTAAAGTGTGCGGGGTTGTTTATGTGTATGACCAAAAATTTATATTTAAAAGATTGGAAGAAAATATACTGAACCATTAATTAAGGACTTGTTTAATAAATGGATTTTAGACACATTTTTCAATGTTCTCTTAGTTCTATTTTTCTTTGTTTTCCAAATTAGCTCCTATGAGCTTATATATTTTATAGTTAAATTTAAAAATAAGCTCTTATTTATATAAGTATGTGTCTCATACATATGTATATGTTTTTATTAATTCATTTATTTTCATTCAACATTAGCATTGTAGGTAAAGAAGAGGCCATACCATGCTCTTTCAAGTAAACTTTACCTCACAAAGCAATTTTTACTGTCTTAGAATTCCATATGATGTCTAAGCATAAAAGTATCAAAGAAACTTGGATGAAAAAGATCATATACACTAAGTGAAAATTTTACAGAAGAAAGAGATTATACAGAATTCGATAAAATTGGAATCTTTCAAGATTCTAAATGGAAGGCAAAATTTATCAAAATAGAATAAGTAGTAAACAAATAACTACTATTTCTATAACACCTTTTATTTTTAAATCCCTTGCACATAGAAGGAACCCAATGAGTGCTTTGTGTCCCCCTGGAAAAATTTTGGCACCATGCAACACTAAATTATTTGCAACGCTAAATTATTGTCACTTAAAACTCTGGAACCCACTTGCCCATATTAGTTTTCAGGGCTGGCTAAATGTAATTAACAAAGTTACAGGCTATGCTTAACTGAACATTGTTCAGAAAACTTTGACTATATAAAGAGGAGCATTATCATAGACACGTTCTGTTTCATAGTTCACTCCATTTTTGGTAAGAAAGGAGATTTCATTCATTGTTACACATTGTAAGAGTTAGCAAATAATTAGGAACAAGTGGAGATTGCAAAATAAATCAGGAAATAAGAGAATGAAAGATGAAGCAAGAGCTGGTCATCCTGACCTAATTAATATAATGCTGATCCCTGGAACTGAATTACTGTATAATCAGTGATTTTTAATTTCAAATTTTATTCCAAGGAAGTTTATTATAAGGTGTGATGAAACAGAATACTCTGCTCTGGGCAGCTAATGAAGGCAATTTAGGAGCAGAGCACCTGACAGTTTCTCTCTCTCAGTCAGTCTCACACACAGTTCTACATCTGCTTCAAATCTTCAAATTTTGTTTAAAAAGATAGATACTTTTATAAAGAGTAAAAAATAAGAGTTATAAGTAGAAAAGTAAAAACTTTCCCACTCGCCCACACACAATGCACTCCTTTGGTGTACCCATTATTAAAAAAATAGTTTGATGTGTGTTGCTCCACATGATTTTGTGGGCATATGTGTGTGTGTTCCTTTGTTCCTTTTCGCATAAAACAATCTTATTATTCATACTGTTTTGTGATCCAGGTTTTAAAAAGTAATAGATAGGAATCTATTTTATTTTCCATTTTCCACCAAATTTATCTATCATTTTAAATTACATAAATATACACAAATCCTTCTTGTTATAAAAAAATCTGTCAGTTTTCACTGCCATCTATACATGAGGGAAGAACATGTTATCAAACGCTCCTCCTTGTGACCCAATTTCCCCTTTTCTTCTATTTCCCCACCTATATTTCCTCCCTTCATTCTATATCACACTCCAGCACAAGCAAGTACAAATGCAGGTCTTGACTAACACTGTGTAGCGTGGATTCCATAGCAGTGTACTGTTCAGACTAAATCTCAACTAAATTTCCACTGTTTGACACAGATAAGAAATGTTCTGGGAGCTGTCCATTTCCTGCCATCGTCCCCTCATTTATTTTTCTCCTCACAATTGTCTCACTAAAATCACTTCCAAAGCTAGAGCTTCCAAAACTCTTTAGTAAGAACCCCTAACCATAGAAAAGATTATAGGATTCTGCATTTCTCCATTATGCAATGAAAAATAAAGCAAAAATAAACCACTAAATAAATATTATATTTTTCTGTATTTTTAAAAGTTTATTGTACTTTTCTGCCTTTTTCAAGTTTGTAATTTATTGTGATTTATTTTTAATTCTAAAGAAATGTCTACTTTTATATCTAATTTTGTAGTCCTGACTTTGTCTTCTATTCTTTAAAGAAGATGCTACAACATGCATAAAGTTTAGACTCCATAAAACCCAGATGTATCTCAGATTATTATTTATCTTATACCAATATACCATTTATAAATATTTCCAGGTTTATTGAATATTGAATAAAAGTAATAAAATTGTAAAAAATAAACAAAAAAATAACGATTTTGCCGTAGAACTGTTGATCCTTCTCTGCTGCTCTATCCCAGTGCCAGTTCTAGTTTTATGTTTTCCTCCTTGTGACTCAGTTCCTATTTTAATACTTATCTCCCATATCTGTGTTTGTATCTTATTTTTCCTTCTCACTACTCACCTATATTCCACCACACCTTCCAACACAGGATCTTGTCTCATCATATTTCCCATTAAGCCTCAATTTTCTACTCCTCTAGAAAAGCATCTTTTGTTAAAATTTTACTCCTGCCTGTTTGTGAGACTTCCGCTGCTGCTTGATTTTCACTCTGTTTGCAACTCTATCCTTCTGCTGTAATGCAGATGCCACCCCCATCACCCTTCAGGGCTGACCCAGATGCTTATGGTGGGATCTCCCTGACTCCAGCTCTCCTGCGACATTGTCCACTGTGGAGCACTTGTTTCACCACCATCCTTGCCCCAGACTTTTTCTGACCTTGCTCGTATCTGACCAGGTCTTGGAGAGAATACCAGACCCTACACAGAGACAGTAAGTACAGTGGAGAGGTGACTTGCCTCTCTCCTACCTGCCTTATTTTCCATGAATATTGGTGCTATCATCTCCTTCTCAGGCTCTAAACCGAGAGTCCACTTTGATATTGCCTTCTCTTTCACTTCCTGTGTCCAGGCTAGTCTTGCCAATTCTTTGTTTTCTTCGCATCCAATTTTATTTCCACTTTTATCACTTGGTTTCAAACTTTTATTACAAATAATATAATGATGTTAATTATTTTTATTATAATGTTCTTTTGTCCAGGCACTGTGCTAAATGTTTTGTCTTTATTATCGCTTAATTGTCACAAAATCATGATGAGGGAGATTCTATTGTCATCCTCAATTTTTTGCCATGAGAAGTTAAGGTTTAGAGATTTGAGTAATGGCCAAAGGTCATTCAGCTTATAAAAGGCAATGTCAAACATCAAGTTGAAGATATTCAGCAAGAGTATCCTAACTGCAACTTTGTCAGTTACTCTACTACTCATCTTATCTGCATAAATTGTCACTTATATTTCTACATATTAACTTCCTGAAGGCTTTCCGATGCCTACAGAATAAAGTCAAGATTATTACATTAATGAATAACAGCCACACTCTCTTTGTGTACTTAATGTACTCATGCCCTCCTCTATCTAACCTTAAATTTCATCTATCCTTCAAAGAATTTTTCACTTCTCACCTACTGTATGAGACCATTCTGAAGCCTCCAATCTATAAACATCTCTTCAGTTCCTTAAAAATAATTATCATATGCTACTTTGTTTCTTCATTGCTTTTTTATGTGATTTTTTTTATCTCTTTATTCTTACATGGTAAAGGAATCTCTGGGGTCTGTTTTATAAGGCACTAATCTCATCCATGAGGATTCTACTCTTATAACTTAAGTACCTCCCAAAGGCCCCATCTTGTAATATCCTCATCTTTATGGATTAGGATTTCAATTTCAATTAGGATATGGGTTTTGGGATAATACAAACATTCAGATGATAGCAGTAAGCCAGCAGGCTGGAGACTCAGAAAGAATTGTAGTTCAAGGCCAAAGGCGGTTTCCTGGCAGAATTCTCTCTCCCTTGGGTAAGGTCTTTCTTTATATTAGGACTTCAACTGGTTGGATGAAACCTACTTACAATATGCAGAGCAATCTGCTCTACTCAAAGTCTACTGTTTCAATGTTAATACCATCCAAAAAAACACCTTCACAGAAACATCTAGAGTAGTGTTTGGCCAATATCTGGGTACCATGGCCTAGACAAGTTAACACATAAAAGTAACTGTGACATACATACAAAGTCTGCTCTTTGAACCCACCAGGACTTCTAGTGGCCTGCGAGCTCCTACTGATCAGTTACATCCCAGTTTTACTTCTTTGCCTTCCTAGTCTGCTCATGTCTACTTTGTGATCACTCTCCAGGCCTTTACCTCAGGGTTTATCCGTTCTAATTAACTCTCCAACTTTACTAATATTGCTTGCTTATACTCACTTCCATGCCAACTACACCAAAAAACTCACTTTTTCACCCTTCCAAGCATGCTCCATCAATTACACTGTGTACCAGTAATACCTTCTCACCAAACTAACCACTTATTTAGCTGATACACCTCAACTGAGACTTCAGCAAACCCCCATCCCCCTCCCCAGGCACCATTTATGCATCTCTTTTTTAAACAGCCTCAGATCTTTATTGACACCACCAATAGAGCTATTATTCTCATTTCTAAATTCTGACCCTCATCAGGATATTGATTTCATCTGTGTAGGCACAACATATTTGTGACAAAATGTAATATATCTAGCTTTGGGAGAGGCAGTTGTAGTTTTATGAAATTTAGGTGAGCTCAATAATCTCCACGTGCTTCCATTTCTTAATCTGTAAAACAGAGATACAAATAATAATATCTACCTCACACAACTATGTGTGTGAGGGATAAATGAAATTGTGAACCTAAAGTGCTTAGAATAATACCTGGGATCTAGTGACTACTAGATACGTGAGAGCTATTATTATTATAACTACAACCATCTAGTGTTTCTAGCAACTTTCAGCAGGCCTGTGCTAGAACCAGTTCATTTGATTATCAGTATTTTTAAGAATTTAATGAGCCAATTGTTAAATGTGCCTGTCATTAAAAATTAAATTTTAACCCTGGCCATGTGGCTCAATTGTTTGGAACATTGTTCCAATGCACCAGGGTTATAGATGCGCCAGGGTTGTGGGTGTGCCAGGGTTGTGCGTTTGTTCCCCTGTAGGGGCACATGCAGGAGTCGATCAGTGAATGTGTGAATACGTGGAACAGACAGCAGCAGGTCAATGTCTCTCTCTCTCTCTCTCTCAAAATTGATAAATAAAAAAAATTTTAAATTAAATTTTATAAACTTATAATTCAAGACATTATTGAAAAATAAAGTTGATAAGTATTCAAAACTTATCACATCCCAGTTATTTAACTCTATTTTAATACTCTATGCTTTCGAGGTTATTTAACTGTGCTGAAGCACCATGTGGAAATATCATAATGATGGTGTGCTGCTGTGTTTCTGCCCAGTTCCACTCTAGTCATGCTACATCAGTAGCTTGACAATGCTCACAATGGCAATGCTTCACTACAGAAAGCAGCGAACATTACAAATCAGGGCCTGGTTTATTGTTTCATTGTTTGGACTAAAGAGAGTGACGGAGAAAATGTTAATAATGCAAATTACACTTAACAGTGTGTTGTGCCTAGTGCCAAAAATGAAAGAGGTTACTATTTAATGAATATAATTTCATACAAAGGTTACTAGTTCAACAATAAACATATATCAGATTTAATGATATCCAGTCCCAAAAGCATTAGTGGGAAAAGAGGTAGCAGCTTGAGATGTAACTTTATTTGTCGAATAATGGCTCAATGGCATACCAGTTCTGCAAAAACTAATAGAAGCATTCTGTGAGAATAAATTAGATATATAGAATTTATAAAAAAGCATTTGCAATTATTTATAATTTGTGTGCTACATATATCTTTTGTATGTGTAAAATTGATAATCAACATAGGTACATATATACCTATATGCAACTACTATATACAATATACACACACTTTTTTTGCCTCAGAGTTGTGCTGTGAAACACTTACAAGCACATCACTGTCTTCAGATTTTCTTACCAATCCAAGGATAAAAAGAGAAAAATCTAGGGAGAGGCAGAACCACTGTGGTCAGCAATCTACCACTATGTATTCTGCCCACTACATACATTCATCTCCAGATAGACTTGAAATTTTGTTTACTTTCATTAAGCAAACTGTCTGTGATTGGGGTCAGACTAGCTGTAAACAAACACACAAAAATCCTCTTTGTCTCTAGATTATGGTCCTGCTTTCCTCCCCCATTTTCTGAATATTAGCAGTTTAATAGACCTGCTCTAGATAAGGGTAAAATAGTTAAATTTATAGTCATGGTTCCTTTTTTTCTCACAAAAGAACTCCATTTAATGCAAATATGTAAGTAAAATCAAGATATAGAGGGAAGATTAAAAAACAATTTTGTAGAATTAAGGATGCTGAATAAAATTTCATCTTTCAAACACCAGAAAATGTGTTTAAAAAGCTATGAATTTGTAAAGTGTTAGAAGTAGACACACAAAATAAATATGTAAAGGGAAAAACAAATAAGGGGGAGAAATAGATTACCTTACTTCCAGTAGAAAGCCTAGGGCTAAAGGAAGGAACTAAATGTGATAATACCCTTTCTTTTCCTGAATGTCCTTACCAAAATTTGTAATTATATATTTACTTGTCGACTAGATGTTTTGTTGATTTTTTTATATTCTTTGTACCTAACACAGTGTCTGGTACTGTAAATAATTTAATGTTGAACAATGCCTGAATGAATGAGATGATACTGGTATTTTCAGAAAAATGAAAATTATATAAGCATTTCAGTAAGTTCCTTGTTAGAATCACGGCCTGCATAGTCTTCCAAAGTAAGACGGTAGAAAGGAAAGGTTTTCCTAATATTTGAAGATGGCCACAGTTCTTTACTTTTAAAGGCTGCAGAAGAATTTCAAAACTATACTAACTTTAACATTTATTCAAACTAATCAACCCTACTCCCTCTGTACAACAGTGCAATCCTTACAAATAATACTCATGAATCTCTTTATAATGCTGCTGTGCATTGATTATGTTCACACATTTGGCTTTCCATCACAGTGAAGACTATCTCTCAGGTTATTTAGTGAATCACATAAAATGATCCTGTCCACTGGTTCAGAAAATAATTAAAGAAGAAAGGAAAGAGGAAAATATTTAATATTCATTGCATGATTAAGTGCCAGGTTCTAATTTAATCTAATTTAACTCTCTAAAACAGTTCTCGAGTATCATAATCTCCATTTTATACATGAGAAATCTGAGGCTGGGAGAGGTCCAATAATTTGATCAAGTTTATAGTTACAAGTGACAGGTGTGGGAGTTGAACTCCAGCATGTCTCTCTGACTTTAATGCTTTTGTTCTTTTTACCATCCAGTTATATTAATTTTATCTGCTTTTTCTTAATAAAGATAGGTTCATATTCTTTATTTTAATTTTAATTAGGAAGAAGCTTTATAATTTTTAGTGGGAATGTAATGGAAAAAAGTACTACCAGCCAAAAGTATGCTGTTTCAGCCCTCAGAAATGAACATTACCAGCTATAGTTCATGCTGCCTTAGAATTCTGACTACAATATGCTTCTTCTTCTGCTAATGAAGCTCCCAAGCCTTGCTTTATCCCTAGTATCATTCATCCAGTTCTGGCTGGCACTGGCTCATACCTGCACTCCCAGAACCAGTATATTCCCAAGCCAACCCATTCTTCTAGTTCATATTATGTCTGCTTTCATGGAGGGAGTCTCAGAGAAAAGGAAACAGATATAGGCTGTGTAAATAGAGCATATTGTAGGTTGGTAGTGAAGTAATTTTAGAGGAAGTTTGAAATTTTGCTAAGTAATAGCAATTATAAAGTCTAACCAAAATTACATGTAACCACCATACATAATATGAAAGAGAAAGACACTCTAAGCCAGTGGTAAGAGAAGACAGGCTGAGTGTGCACATAAGGAGGGGGAAAAAAGAGCCCTCAGAGAATTAATATAATTTCTTTGGGAAGCAAGCACAAGGCATTTTAATTCCACTAACTCTTCTACTTGACTAACTTATCCGTAACATCTATTTTCTCTTCCTAGCCAAATGTTCTCTAATCTTGTGCTTCTCAAATTTGGATGTGCATGAAAATCTCCCAGACAGCTTGGTAAAATGCAGATTTTGATGGAGTTGCTCCAGGTTGAGGTCTGAGATCCTTCCTTTCTAACAAGCTCCCAGGTGATGTCCATGCTGCTGACTGGGAAACTCAGTCTGAGAAGCAAAGTTTTTGCCCATTAAACACTCTATGGTGGGGTGGGGGGGACTAGGTGTGTGTGAGGAAAGGAATCAAAAGACCTAGCATCTTAGAAAGTAAGGTAAAAAAGAATATTACATACTTTACATTTCAAAAAGATTTTCCACTTTGGACTATGAACATTGACATTACATATCAGACTCATTTCAGTAACCTATTAGGCTTGGCTTTTCAAAATAAACAGTATTTATTTATTGTGTTGACATTTGGAATTTGAAACCAGTTAGTTCCTCAAATGTTGGGTCTGTGCTCATGTGACTGAAAATGAATCTAGACCTCAATTTTTCAAGTCCAATAAGACAATTTTTTATTATATAGATGAATTTTTGAAGTCACAAAAATAAACATCAATTTCATTCATTTATATGTGTTTACATGTTGTTTAAATAAAAGTCATGATTTTAAGTTAAAAATACATACGACATAATTTTGAAGGGTTTTTTTTTTTGACATGCAGTTATAAGTTTCAGTCTAGCCAGAGAGAACCCAGTCTAAGAAGAGGCCCCATAAGGAAACAGAAGAAAAAATAAACAAAAGGAACTACATTAAACTAAAAAGTTTTTGTACAGCAAATGAGCCTCAATAAAATGAAAAGACACCCAATGAATGGGAAAATGTATGTACCAATATATATAATAAGGGACTAATATCCAAAATTTATAAAGAACTTATACAACTCTACACAAAAAAACAAACAATCCAATTTAAAGATGGTAAAGGACCTGAATAGACACTTCTCCAAAAAGGACATACAGATGGCCAATAGACATATGAAAAGATGCTCAACATCACTAATCATCAGAGAAATGCAAATTAAAACTACAATGAGATACCATCTTATACCTGTCAGAATCATCAATAAATCAATAAGCAAGGGTTGGCAAGGATATGGAGAAAAAGCAACCCTTGTCCACCATTGGTGAGAATGCCGATTGGTACAGCCACAGTGGAAAGCAGTTTAAAGTTATCTCAAAAAATTAAAAATGCAATTGCCTTATGACCTGGTGATTCCACTTCGGGGAATTTATTCAAAGAAATCTGAAACATTAATTTGAAAGAATACTGTATTTTGCCATGATAATGCATACTTTTTACCCAGATTTCAGTGGAAAAAATAAGGGTACACCTTTTACATGGGTAGTACTAAAACATGGATGTACATTATACACAGCAAAAATACTGTATATATACCCCTATGTTCATTACAGCATGAATTGCAAAAGTCAACATTTGGAAGCAGCCCAAGTGCCCATCAGTAGGTCAATGGATAAAAAAGCTGTGGTACATTTAGACGATGGAATACTACTTGACCATAAAGAAGAAGGCAATCTTACCCTTTGGGACAGCATGGATGGACCTGAAAAGTATTAAACTAAGTGAAATAAGCTAGTCAGAGAAAGACAAATAACATATTATTTCACTTATATGTAGAATCTAATGAACAGAATAAACTAACAAAATAGAAACTATAGACACAGAGAACAGACTGAAAGCTAGCAGATGGGAGGGGGCTAGAGGACTGGGTAAAAATGGTGAAGGGGTTAAGCAAAAAAGAAAAGACACCTATAGACAGACAACAGTAAGGTGATTACTGGAGGGAAAGAGGGCGGCAGGAGGTAGGAGAGGGCAAAGGGAGGATAAGTGGTGATGGAAGGAGACTTAACCCGGGCTGTCTTTCTCACTGCAGTGCTTACAAGGGTGGGATGAACTTTAAAGGCAATTTTAGGAACAAACAGAGGGCGGGAATGGCTTCCTCCAGTGAAATCCTCTCGCGCCAGCTAATTGATAGTCAAAGAGATGGAAGTCAAGAAGAAAGAACTTTAAAGTTCCAATGTGGGCTGGAATGGGAGTAAAAGGCAGAAAACTGTACCTGAACAACAATTAAAATAAAATTTAAAAAAGAAAAAGAAAAAAAAGTTCCAGTGTGATTAGGCCCCACTGGACTAAAGTGGGTAATAGGAGTGTCACATAAATCATCTTTGCATACTGCAAAGTACTCTTCGAATGTGAAAAAAATCTTATTATTTTTATTAGTAGTAGTATTAAATATTCAAAATGAATGGTAATAAGTTATTGAAAGGAAAAACTATTTTTGATGTGGAGTAAACATTAATTCCACAGAAACCTATAGGATGCATTTGATATTTAATATATTAAAATTGAAATATTTATTCAGATCTTCAGATGTGAAGTGACCTATATCTCCCAAATCTTAGTAGTTGCCACAAATCCTTTGTGGAAAGGTGCATACATTTACAAACATGTATACAAACTTACTGAGATTGGAATTCTTCCCCAGTCATGCGCCCCCACCTCTGACTTGTCATTTTTCTAGGGAGGTATCTGAATTAATTAAAGACAGTTGGCTTGGCCAGCTCAGGGAGAACCAGGACAAAAGACCAGGGAACCCCTTGTTCCATAAGAATCAAGAATTGACAGTAGAAGCTGGAAATTCAAGGAATACCAACTACAACGCATAATAAATTAGCGTAGTGGTTTGCAAATACACATGGTCCTGGGACCAGCAGCATCAGGATCACCTGGAAACTTAATTGAATTATAAACTGTCAGTTTCCACTCAGGATACACTGAGTCAGAATCTCTAAGGTTTGGATTCAGCAGCCTCTTTTAACTAGTAATCCAGATGAATTGATGAATGCTAATATTTGAGAACCAGAAGATTAGTAGTCCCACTCCTGGCTACTTGTTGAATCTATTTAAGGACTGTATTGGTTTGCTAGGCTGGCTATAACAAATACTACAGACTAGGTGGCTTAAACAACAAAAATTATTTTCTCACATTTCTGGAGGCTAGAAGTCTGAGATCAAGATGTCAACAGGGTTGGTTCCTTCTGAGGTCTCTCTGCTTGGTTTATAGATGACCTTTTCCCCTGTGTCTTCATATGGACTTTTCTGTGTGTGTGTCTGTGTCCTGATTTCCTCTTCTTGTAAGGATACCAGTCATATTAGATTCAGACCCACCCTAAGCACCTCATTTTAACTTAATTACCTATTTAAAGACCCTCTCTCCAAATACAGTCACATTTGAGATACTGGGGGTTAGGCCTTCACATACGGATTTTGGAGGAACATAATGTAGCCTATAACAAAAGTCTTTAATTAAAAAAAAAAAAACACACACACACAATGGCCCACATGAAACTAACTAAATCTGATTTCTCAGGAGTGGAGCCCAGACATAAGCATTTCTTAAAAGCTTACTTGTGCTTCAAATTTGTAGCCAGGCTATAAGGGAACAGCCAAACAAGTGGGCACACATAAGGGGATCTGGCCATCATTAGTCACATGCTGCACAGTCCAGTTCAGACAGGCAGACCCTAGCAAGGATGTAGGGTGTTACATGGTAGCAAGAACTCAACCATGGAAAGACTGATTTAGGGCAGCATATCCAGCCAAGCCTTAAGGCAGAGTGGGCAGGTTGAGAATTCATATAGTAGAATAAAAGGGCAGGTGGGAAAGCAATGTCAGAATGGGTGCAAAAGATGAAAACTCAGCTGTGATGTAAACAGCTGACAACTCTCGGAGCACAGCTTTCTGGACTGTGAGTCCTGGCCAAGAATTTGTTCCCATGGCTACAGGATACAGCTGCAGAAACCCAAGAGATGGCAGTGAAGGAAGTCAGATGGCCTCCGAGGCTTCTACAAGAGATCCTGCCTTTTAACACCTCCAACACATCTCTTTAGATGGTTTAGAGAAAAAGGAAACAAAACAAATGGCAACAACAAACAAGTCTCTAACCTGAAGATGTAATGTATGCATGGACTACTGATGTATCAAGAACTATAGAATTTTAGTGAGTTCCTGGACTTTATTTCATGTGACTGATGGGGCATTTCACAGAGTGACCTATTAAGCTTCCTTCTAACCATCTTTGTCAAAGTCAATAATCTTTGCTTTGTTCTCCCTCACAGAGGAAGCCAGTCTTGTTCAAACTGTCATTATTAGCTCCATTTCTAATGCCACAAAATTAAAGGACTGTTGTAAAGAAACAAAGGGAATCCAGGAATAGCACAGAGGCTCTTCGAAAGAGCTCACCTCCTCGTCCTCATCCTCATTCACCCACCCAGCCCAGAGATGGGAGAATTACAGGGAACCCAGCTGAGTGATAATGTTATTGATTCCCTGCTAATCGGATTTTTCTCAAGTCCAGCAACAGTCAAGTGTTTACAAGACTTCTCTTTTCAAAACAACTCAAAAGTCATTCCTAGCAGAGAAGCTAGAAACCAGAAAATCAATAATACTGCTACTAAGGATTTTCATCTACCCGTGAGGAGGATGTTTATTTATAGAAAAACTGGCCACTCCAGTTTAGTGTGGTAATAACATGGTACAGCTAGTTCAAAGGGTGGCATGGCTGAACACAGCCTTGTATTATGCCCACTGTAAATGGTCTCTATGAGGAAAAACCTATAATTTAGAGAGATTTGCCATGAATGGTAAAGCCCAGGTCATTGTAATGGATACTTTTTACCAGCTGTGTTTGTGGAGACGGCATGTGAAAAGGAAGGAAAACGGGTGGCTCCAGGAAACCCGAAAGCGGAAAGTGAACTTCATTTGCTTTTACCTACATGTAAGATATATTACACCCAACCTGAATCCCTGATGGTTGAAGACTTATTACGAAGGCATTTAAGAATTTTAAAAATGCAGTATATATGTTTTGCTCCTTGAAGAATAATTTTCCCACAGCCCTACTTAAAATTTTCTCTCTCTTTACGTGCTCCTCAAATTCTAGGAAAAATTATGTGTTCTTTTCAATTACATTTTTATAATAGGGTTTATCATTGGGAGGAAAACAGCAAACACTGATTCGAAATGTCAAGCTATTTTCCAGAGAATTCCTTGGAACATGGTTCTGTTGACCTTTCGTGGTACACCCTGATAGTCTTTGCAATTGCTCCTAGAAAAGCAGGAGGTGCAAATTGTAGGTTTGGCTTTTCCAAAACCAGTCTTTCCAAATCTATGAAGCAATCTTTTAGACATTTAAAAAATAATTATTAAGTAAATGTTCTCAGGAATTAGGGAATAGTGGATCTGAACTTTAATCTCCACATGCTTCTCTACCATTGTCATTCCAAGTTTCTATCAGTCAGCTGTGATAGGATGACATTTACACAGTGATATGTAGATAAAGGTTTTAAAACTGGCTGTACGGGAAAAATATCCCTGATTTGTATTGTTTGACAATTTCTGTGGTGTAAATATTCCCATGTGGGCCATTTAAAGCTACCAACATGAAGTCATTGAAAGCAGAGTTAGGAAGAGAATGTACCATTATACAGTATTTCCAGAAGCAGTGTCTAGGATGGTAGGGACTCAATAAATATCAGTTGAAGGAATGGATAACCTGCCACTGGCATTAAAGACATTTCAATGTGATTAGAGAAGGGTGACAGGATGGAGGAGGAGAAGGCAAGGGGAAAGGAGTAGGGGAGTAATGGAAAACAGACTGCTGGGCAATCAGGAAACTAACTTCTTTAAGTTCCCTGCTGAGAGTCTGCCAAGGTCATGGAACTCTAGCAAACTCTTAACATTCATGGTGTGGAATAAGGGAACACATAAAGAAAGGATGCATGCTGTCTTAGAAGGATCGTTACTTTTGAAGTAAGATAAATACTGTTATTGCTCATAAGTGTGTTACTTTGGGGGGCATGTGATTTAATCCCTCTGAACTTCTCCTGGTTTTCCTTTCTTTGAATTCTCTTCTTTCTTTCATGCAGATGGCTTCTCTGGCATTCTTTAACACCTTGCTCTCTTAAATTCTATATGCAGAATTCATTTCTCACCCTCCTCTCTTCTGACTCTCTAGCCTGATTAGACCACCCTTTTCACCTCCATGACTTTGTTCATGCCATTGCCTCAGTGTGAAGAAAAGAGACATTGCAAATTCAACTCTGCTCTCTTAAGATTAAACTGCCTTCGCTTTCCTCAGGTTCTATATCACCCAATTCTCTCATAATTGCAAGAGGTCATGGGTAAGTTAGAGAAAGCATTGAGTTCATCACAGGGTCATCATTTCATAGCCGTGTTCACTTGAACCAGTGTCTTGTACTTTTTACAATTCAGTTTTGCATGTAAAAAATGGGCAGTTAGCAAGACCTAGTGGTTCTGACAACAGAATTTTAGGATAGTATCACAGCTCTGCTATGTCTAGCTGGGTAAAAGAGTAAAGTAATATCTCTAAGCTGTGGCATCTTCCTCAATAAAAGTGTGAATAATGGTACCCACAGACTTCACAAGGTTGTGAGGATCTGATAAGGTTATAAAGCACTGATATACTGTCTGACCCATGGTAAGCACTCAACCCAATTATTAACATTTTCTTTATGGGGCTATTGTAAAGACCCATGGGCTATGTGCGTGTACTGGGGATCTGATTGTCTGTCAAAATCTACTCCCTAACTTTTTGAATTCTACTCTGTACTTTATGAGGCTAAGCTGGGGCCTCTATCAAAAGATTTCTTTTTCCTCTGGCTCTGGTCAGGGCCATGAAAGCACTAACAGGAGATGGGCTTCCCCCCTGGAAAGGCTCTGTGGGTCTCCAGTGAAGGCCACAGCTCCAGTCAGGTGGCTTTCTCTACAGGGCTCTCTACTTCCTCTCTGGGAACTGGTAACTACTCTCTCCTCTTGATAATGCCTTCCAGCTATTATGAGCTCTGGGGTACCACACTACATGGGTTTTCCTTCACTCTCTCTGCTTCCTTTTGATAGTCTGTTTATTAAACTCTACTGAATTAGAGTATGCTAAGGAATCCCTGCCTGAAACCTATAGATATATTGTAGACCTGAATACTTTATGAAGTTATGACATATCCTTTAGCCTACATGCATTTTTAAATCTTGCATCTCTAGGAACTAGCAGTGTCGAACCCTTGCGAGAATTTAAAAACGAAGTCCACCCTTATAGATTAAAAATATACACTGCTTACCAAACATCTAGATATACCATAGGAACTCCAAATCAGCATGTCTACTGCTGTCTGATCATCTGCTGCCTTTTCAACCTGCTCCTCTTGTATTCCTAACCAACGGTTGTTAAGAATATCACCACCATGCTGACTGCCCGTGTGAAAACCTTAGGTCATTTTTACCTCTACTTAGGATCTTGTATCCAGTCTGTGCAAGGGTTATAAGGAATAAAGCAAGTATTAAAAAAGCCAGACAGATAAACAACATTGATCTGGATGCCACTTACTCCTTTATTACTGCTTCATATGTGACACTTTCCCAGCACCCTCCACAGTTCTGGTCACGGATCACTGTCATCTGAAAAATATCTTACAACTCCGTTTTATCTCCTGGGGACAATAAAGAGTAAAGATATACCCTCCAGAGGGTAAAGATTTTTGAGGACAAAAATGCATCTTATGTACTGTTTATTCTGAGCACACTACAGAGCTTCAGACACATAGTAGATATTCAGAAATGAATAAATAAAGCAGTGATATACAGAAGAATTAACTTTTTCTATGAAAATAATTAACTTTCTGAAAAATAAGACTGGAAACAAATTACTCTGAAGGGGACTTATTATTTGTAGAGTGGCACTACTCCATAGTCTTAGACATTCTTTGCTGAGTCTTTCATAAGAAGTAGTTCAGCACCAACAGATGAAAATCATTACCAGCCGCTAAGTGTCTCTGCAAAATGAACACTTCAGAGCCAGTTGAGAAGTGGGGACACCTATATTGCTCCGCAAGACTAGCCTCCGCAACTTCACTCCATCATCCCCAATCTCAGGCCTTTCTCTGAGCTTTCAGATTAAAGTCCCTTTACTATGTTCATTTGTTCGCTTGTTGATTCTGGCTGTTAGCTGTAGTCCTGTAACTAGTCAAAGGCCTATCATACTTCCTCCTAGAGATAATTGATGCAAATGAGACATGAAAAAAATTTGAATAATTGGTAGAGAAATTTCAGTTTCTTTTTTTTTTTGGAAAATAAAACCACCAAACTTGATCTTGTGTGAAAGTAAGCCATTTCAGTGAAAGGAGATGATTTTTACAAAAGGGGGGTTGAGCCAAGGGAGCATAATTGTGATTTTTATTTATTATTTCCTTGGTGCTGCCCTAATGGATTCATGAGAATTGACTATAATGAACAAACAATGGTTGTGACAAATGAGTTTATTGATTAATTCATAAAACGTATTAAATGTATTAAATGTATTAGCATTGGCCAGAGAAGACTGAACTAGGGAACAAGCAAATGTCTGGACCTAAAATGTCTGTGTGGAGGCTAAGCGTTTGTCACTAGAATGAAAATTGTCTCTGATCCTTGTGAATCCTGCCCAACAAATGGATTTTGGTGGGAACTTTGCAAGTTCTCTGGAAATGATGGTAATAAAAACAATAGGCAATCTGGTTCTCTGGACCATTTAAAAGCTAATCTGATATAATTGAAATATTTTAAAAAGGCCAATATAAGCCTTGCATATAAAGCCTACATTCAACTAACTCACAAATACACTTTGCCTCTTAAATTTACTTTCAGGAAGAGATATAGCTCTTTAAATAAAACCCACATGAAAAATTAGAATTTATGGACAATAATTACAGGCATGATTCCTCACTTTACAATGGAATTCAGGATAGAATAAATAGTAATACTTTGCACTTTAAAGTGTTCTCATTTGCCAACCAACTATTAAGAATACAACTCTAATCATATAGGGCTCCTATGAGGACTATGGATCACTACTAGAGGACTCCATTTATCTTCTTTTCTGCAGCCTTCTAAAAGAATCACGTCAATGTCCAAGTAAGCATAGTCATGAGAATTTAAATTACGATGATTTCCAACCCTGGGAACGTGGAAGATTTCTATTTACAGAGTTGCTGCATTATTTTACTGAAAATGTCCAGTTTTCAAAAACAATTAAGAAAGATTCAAAATAGAAAAGAAAAAATCTCATATGGCCCATATGCAGATAAAAAGCAATCTCTAGAAACTGTTGCTGAGGAAGCCCTGGTGTCAGGTTTATAGGACAAAGACTTTAAATCAGTTAGTTTAAATATGATCAAAGTGCTAAAGGAAACCATGTCAGAAAGGAAGGGAAAGTATGTGAATAATATCACTAAGTATAGAATATCAATAAAGATATAGAAAGTATTTTTAAAAGCCAAACAGAAATTCTAGAGTTGAAAAGTACAATTGCTTAAATGAAAAATTCTGTAGGGACACTCAACAGCAGATTTAAGCTACAAAAGAGAGGAGTGAACTTTAAAATAGGTTGGTTAAGTTTACCCAGTTTATGGAACAGAAAGTTAAAAGCATGAATAAAAATGAAGAGCCTTGGAGAACTGTGGGACTTCACTGATTGTATCAACATAGATTTAATGGAAATACAAGAAGGACTGGACAGAAAAGATCAGAAAGAACATTTGGAAGAATAACGGCTGAAAACTTTCCAAATTTGATTTAAAAACATTAATCTGCACATACGGGAGGTATAATGGACACCATGTGGGATAAACTCAAAGATATCTACACTGAGACTCATCATAATAAAACTGTTGAGTTTCAAAGACAAGGAGAAATATTAAAAGCAGCAAGAGGTGCAATTCATCACATATGAGGGGGGAGGACCCGATACCCCAGAATTTATTTATAAAACATTGTGTACTTATTCTTACATGTTTAAACTTCAGTCACCTTCAAAGTACTCTCCATTTGATGTAATACACCTACCAAGATGTTTTTTCCACTGCTTAGAATAGTTTTTGAACTCATTGGTTTTGATGCTTTCTGCTGCTTTTTGTTTCACCTCTTCCACATAGGGAAAACATTTTCTTTTGAGGACTTTTTTCACCCAGGGATACCGAAAAAATAAGTCACTCACAGTAAGACTGGGATGGCACATGGGGGTCATGCCATTTTTTGGTCAAAAACTGCTGAACACTCAGCATAGTGTGGGCAGGTGTACCTATAGATCACCCATCATGAAATGAGCAAATGGGTTGAAAGAGTCTTCAAAAAAATTCACTTAAGCCAAACAGCCTCTCACAACAATGCCAGCTGGTGCACTGATACAGATGGGTTCCTGGAACACTCACCTAGCAGGGGAAGCCTATAACAAGGGGCCTGCCCTCCAGAAGATAATTCCAGTTTTGGGGAGTCCCCCTCATACATGCAAGGGACCATCAAAAGTCAATGGTTAATTTCTCATCAGAGGGTGGGGGGAGGGGTGGGAGGGAAAATGCAGACAACTATATTTGAACAGTAATAAAAAAAATGAAAAATAAAGTTTAAAAAATTCTCATCAGAGACTGGATATCAGAAGACAGTAGGATAATGTATTTAAAATACCAAAGGAAAAATTGTCAACCAAGAAAAATTATCCTTAAAAAATAAGAGAAACTACCCTAGCCAGGTGGCTCAGCTAGTTGGAGCATAGTCCTGTACACCAAAAGAGTGTGGCTTTGATTCCTGGTCATGGCACATACCCAGGCCATGGGTTTGATCCTGATTGGGGCACATAATGGGAGGCAACTGACTGATGTTTCTCTCTCACATTGATGTCTCTCTCTCTCTCTCTCACTATCTATCTCTATCTCTATCTCTTTCTCTCTCCCCTCCCCCTTCTTCTCTCTCTTGCTTTCTTCCTCTCTATCTAAAACCAGTAAGCATATTCTCAGGTGAAGATTAAAAAAAATACATAAAAATAAAGGAGAAACTTAAGAGATTCCCAGATAAACAAAACTAAAGAATTTATTGCTAGCACACTGGCCTGCCAGAAATTACTGTAAGTATAGCTAAAATAATGAGATCTAGATAAAATGAGCAAATTCTTAGAAAGATACAAATGTTCAAAACTTTATGAGAAGAATAGAATATCTGAATAGATCTATAACATGTAAAGATGTAGAATTAGCAATAAAAAATTTTCACAATGAAAATCCTAGGATCAGATGACTTTACTGGTGATTTTACTAAATGTTTGAAGAACATTGGTAAAAAAAATAAAAAAACACTTCCGAACTTATTGTATGAGGTCAAGATAATCCTAATGCTAAACCTAGACAAAACTAGATATCACATGAATGGGAAACTTTAGATCAATATCTCTTATAAGTGTAGACACAAAAATATTTTTTTAAAAATCCAGTATCTTATAACAAGGATGATACACTGCAGCCAAATGGAATTTATTCCAGGAATGCAAAGTTGGTCTAACATACAAAAGTCAATGAATGTAATACATAAGGTTTTGGCTCCAGGCCAAAACCCTGTGTGTGATCTTTCAGGCCTGATCAAGGGCTGAAAGGCCTGCAAGGACTTTACCTGACAGGTCTCATTGGGGAAAGCTACCTCCAAAACATACACAGCAGACTTGGTGCATAGCCATCATACTGCAATCTCTGGTGAGAGTTTCAGTAAAGGACTCACATCTCCCTGGCTAGCCTTGCTCTTATGAATATCTACATTCTTAGCTTAGGAACCTTTGTTGAAAGGTTTCCTTATCAGAGGACCCTCAGCCAAGGCCTCTCTCAGGTGCTTCTGTTTATCCTACGTTCTCTAGGAGGCCTTCAAGACACTTCTCCACTCTGACTCAGTATTAAGTATTTTTTCCATTCTTAGCTTTCCTCCCTTCTTCGCCCCTGAACTTCTGGGTCCACAAATGGCAGAACCCTTTAGTTTGAGGCTCTCTCAGCCGTGAGGTGATCCCCCTAAGTGCACTGGTACATCTGAACTCTGAGCATCATTTCATGGGGGAAAAAATGGAACATTGGGGTAGCTGAAATGTTTTCCTTTCTAGCACCTGTTATACTATCACCATAAATTATTTAGGGCTTCACTTTTACTTTCATTTTGGCCTACTGTTTTAACTGACCAGCTAGAACCTAAACCTGGCCAATAAGCTCTCTCTAACTCAGCTCTAGACATTATACTATACACTACAGACAGACACCATATGATTATATCAATAGATGCAAAAAAATTGGACAAAATCTAACAGCATTTTATGATAAAAACACAGTAAACCAAGAACAGAAGAAAATTTCTCAACTTGATCACAAGCATCTAAAAAATACACTTTTAACATCACACTTAATGGTAAAAACAAGAAAGCTTTCCCCTTAGGATCAGAAGCAAGATAAGGAAATCTACTCTCAGTACTTCTGTTCAACGCTGTACTTGATGTTTTAGTCAGGGCAATTAGGAAAGAAAAGCAAAAGGTATCCAGAATGTAAGGAAAGAAGTAAAACTACCTCCATTTCCAGATGATATGCTCTTGTATATAGAAAACTCTAAGGAAGCCACAAAAAAAGCTGTTAAAGCTAATACATTAGTTCATCAAGGTTATGATAAATAAAATCAGTGTGAAAAACTCAACTGTATTTCTACACAGTAGCAATGAACAATCTGAAAATGAAATTAGAAAAATAGTTGCATATACCAGGGTGGGCAAAAGTAGGTTTTCAGCTTGTATGGAAAATAATACAATAATTAATAAAGAATAATACTATAATTAATAAAGAATAACTGTACTAAGAACTGTAAATCTACTTTTTCCCACCTCTATATAATATGGAATATCAAAAACAAAATATTTAGAAATAAATTTAACAAAAGAAATGCAAGATGTGTACATATAAAAGTATAAAATATTGTTGAAAAAATTTAAGACATAAATGGAAATATATCCATGTTAAAAGATTGGAAGACAATATGGTTAAGATGGAAATACTCATCAAATTGATCTACAAGGTCAATGCAATCCCCATCAAAATCCCAGATTCCTTTTTTTAAGAAATTTACAAGCTGGTTCTAAAATTCATATGAAGTTATCAAAGGGCCCAGGAAAGCCAAAACAACCTTGGGATAAAAGTAGTAAAGTTGGAGAATTCACTTTTTCTGATTTTAAAACTCACAATAAAACTACAGTAATCAACAAAGTATAACACTGGCCTAGGATAGACATATATATCAATGACATTCAATTGAGAGTCTAAAAGAAAACACATTTGTAGTTAACAAATTTTTAATGAAGGTGCCAAGGCAATTGAATGGAGAAAAGAATATTTTAACAGATTGTCCTGGGACAATTGGATATCCACATGCAAAAGAATGAACTTAGATCCCTACCTAACACCATATAAAAAATTGATCCAAAGATTTAGATGTAAATATAAAACTTTTAAAAGAAATCATAATTACAAATTTTTGTTACCTTAGATTAGGCAATGATTTCTTAGATATAACTTCAAAAGCACAAGCACCAACAATAAAAAAAATAGATAAATTGATTTTATCAAAATTAAAAACAGCTGTGTTTCATAGGGCACCCTTCAGGAAAGTGGGAAAAAAGACAGTGGAAGAACACATTTGCAAATCATATATCTAATAAGGGACTTGTATTTAAAATATATAAAGAACTCTTACAACTAAAGAACAAAATGACAACCAATTTTTAAAATGGGCAAAGTAGGTCTGATTTGATGGGCTCAGTTGGTAGGAGCATCATCCTCTAACTGAAAGGTGTGGTTCAATTCCTAGTGAAGGTACATACCTAAGTAGCGGGTTTGGTCCCCAGTCCAGGTGCCTACAATCCCTGGTACATGCACATACAGGAGGCAGCCAATTAGTGCTTCTCTCATGCATCAATGTTTTTCTCTCTCTTCCTCTATCTCTATAAAGTAATGAAAAAAATATCCTTGGGTGAAGATTTAAAAAAATGGTCAAAGTATCTGAATAGACATTTCTTAAATTAATAAGCACAAATGGCCAATAAGCACATGAAAAGTTGTTGAGTATCATTAGCCATTGAGGTAAATGCAAGTCAAAACCACAATATGCAGAATTTCACACCCAGAAGGATGGCTAGAATAAAAAAAAAAGACGTAAGTGTGGGTGAAGATGTGGAAATTTTGAAACCCCTGAATATTGCTGATGGGGATGTAAAATAATGTAACCGCTGTGGAAAACAATTTGGCAGTTATCATTCAAAAATTAAATATTGAGTTACCATAAGATCTAATAATTTTACTACTAGGTATGTACCCAAGAGAATTGAAACATATGTCTATGCAAAAACATATACACAAATGATCATAGCAGCATTATTCATAATAACTAATAAGTAGAAACAACCTAAATGTCCATCAACTGATGACTTAATAAACAAAATGTGTTATATTTGTGTAATAGAATATTATTCAACCATAAAAAGAAAAGGAAGTGAAGTACTAATACATGATACAACATAGATGAACCTTGAAACATTATTTAAAGGGAAAGATAAGAGACATGAATGACCATGTTTTGTACAATTCCATTTATATGAGGTACGTCCAGAAAAAATCCAGTTGTTGTTAATATGACGAGAATGGTTTGCATGACATCAGGTAACCTGGCAGGCAAGGAGAATGGACTGGAAGGCTCACGCATGAACAATGATGACTTCACTGTACCAGTCAGTGGGGTCAGTAGACTCTGTTGAGTGAACATGTGTATTGTGTGACCCTCACATTGAAAATGACTGAGCAAGTAGAACAAGAAATCTGCATCAAATTTTGCATTAAGCTGCAACATTCTTCTGTTGAAATTATCTGAATAATTCAGAAGGCTTTTGGGGACAACGCAATGAGTACAGCACAAATAAAAGTGTAGCACAAAAGCTTCAAAGATGGTCGAGAATCTGTTGACAGTGATCCATGTTCTGGAAGGCCTCCAACAACCATAACACCTGAAAATGTTGAACGTGTATGGGCTGCAATCAACAAAGATCAGAGAACTGTGTGAGGTCCCAAGGTGTGTACTTTGAAGGGGACTGAGGCATCATTGTCCTGTATACAATGTTTCTTGTATCTTGTATCCTCTTCAAGAAATATCTCTATTTTTCATATTGCATGGATTGATACTTTCTGGACAGACCTTGTATGAACTA